>JAQQSZ010005073.1:0-13964 GCA_028646595.1 Phalanger gymnotis
GGCACTTCCCCTGGGGGAGCAAGAGTATGTCTGGGCTCCTGGTGTTGACCCCTGCTAGCTCTGCCCCTCTGGTACTCAGGTACTCCAACTACTCGGCCACTGAAGCCCCACTTCTGTCTCCTCTGTTCTAGCGTTCTTTTTTTTTTTTTCCCCCCCGAGGAATTCTCTGGGTGGGGAGGGGAGGGATTAGAGCTGTTTACCTGGCCATTATGTCTCCTGGAAGCTCAAGAAGCCTTTGAAACCTTTGAGCTTCAAGCCTCAGGGGCTGGTATCTCACCGTCCGTGGCGTTGCGCTGCCTCTCCTCGCTTCCACAGAGTGCCGTCCTGTGTTGGGAGGCCTGGGGATCTGCGCTGGTTTCAGGCACCCGGCTTTCTCCCAGCCTGTCTCCCACGTGGGTTTTCCCGGCCAGCCGCTTCTGCTTTGGTCCCGTCTGGGGCAGCTCCGCAGGCTGAGCGCTTTCCTACCCTACAGAATCGTTCCTTCAGCCTTTTAGATTCTCCTGGCTGGGAAATTTGCCCCAGTCAGAGTGCTCGCAATTTCTAACTCTTTCAAATCTGCTCAGATTCACTTTTTTTATAGGAATCCAACAGAACTTGTGAGAGAGCTCCAGCAAGAAGCTGTTTTCATGCGGCCATCTTGGCTCCGCCCCCCTCCAGTGACTTTTCAAATAGCTAGAACCATTTAATTTGACTCGTGTGTACATATGAATGTATATTGTGATACCTTTGAAAGGTCCCTCACATTATGAACTTTCCACTCGCTGATTTATTTCACCACAACATAATGGAAGGCAATACAGCCTAATGTAATAATCCTTCCAGTGGGAGTCACATATCTCTCTAATCCAAGTTTTGCCATTGAAAAACTATATGATGGTATGTATATCATTTATCCTTTCAGTTCCAAAATTCCTTGACCTTTAAAATTGAGAGTAATATATTTGTCCATCTTCTGCATCATGGTGTTTTAAAATGGGAGAGATGCTTTTTTGTGAATTTAGAAATAATAAGGCAAGAATCTCTTTACTCTGATTCACTTATACATATGTACATCAAAGGGCAAAGACCCAGGGGCAGGGCCAAGATAGTGGAATGTAGGCAAAGAACCCCTGAACTCTCCCAAAATCCTTTCCAAACAACTTTAAAATAATGCCTGGAAATTAATACTGGAGCAGAAGAGCTCACAAAAAGATGGAGTGAAACAAATTTCCAGTCCAAGACAACTTAGGAGTTTAAAAGAAAAGGTCTGTCTCACTAGGGTAAAAATGGCCCACAGTCTAGCCCAGATTGCACACAGGTAAGCTAGCAGCAGCCTGGAGCCTAGAAAGCCAGTGCAGAGTTCATGGGTGACTGAATTGCAGGGACAGGGTTCAGAGCTCTCAGAACACAAATAGGAGGATGAGACAACTGACACAGCAGACTTTTTGCTGGCACTGGGTGCATTGCACATATGTGGTACTAGTTCCCAGTTGCAGGGTTGGGGAGAGCACTAGCACATGTAAACTTGCCACCTTTGGAAAGTAGGTCTCTGCTCTGAGTTGAAGGGTGGAAAAGAGTGCTTCTGGTAACGCATAGAGAAGAGTACAGGCCAGAAGAGCAGTGACCACACCTTTCTTTAGATCATACTACCTTGGAAGAACTGAACATCTACATACCTGTTTCAACAATCCGGTTAGCAGCTGGTGTGGGGGTGAAAAACCAACACAAGCCCAACAACAAGAACGCTGCCAGCATAGGTTCTTTTGATCCGCTTTACTAAGGAAAGCAACGTTAAGGGGTTAACAGGCTTGCTTTAATTCAGTATACAAATATCATTCACTTAGTTCAGGGGAAAAAGCCAGTACCCTGAACTTTAGAGCAAATACCTTTGTATTTGCTCTAAATTACAAACATCAACAGGCAGACCTTGTCTGATTCAAATCCCAATACATAGCTACCAGAGTTTAACAAAGTCCCAACATCTGGGTTATGAGCTGGAGGGCTGTTAGCTACAGCTGCCTGAAAGCCACCAAGAGTGAGAGCCTTAAGCAAATGGCTCTGTCTTCCCTTTTTCATACAGTTTCAGACGTTATCAAACATCGTCTGAGCAACTAGAACTTAGACTCCTATGATTGGTTCTAGAGTTAGCACCTCCCCTTAGGACCCTGGGAGCTTCACACCCACATAGGCTTAGCACCTAGTAATTAGGGGTTTGGGGCAAGTTTAGGAGCAAAGATCTAATCAGGCCTCCCTTAGTTGGCCCCACCTAGGGCCCCACCTTAGTTACCAATTCACACCCACATAGGTTTAGCACCTAATAGGGATTTGGCCATGGGCTTAGAACCTAGTAAGACTCAATCAAAGACACTTAATTAATCATTTTAAAACAATAAGAAAGTCCCAACTTAATTGATATTACAATACCCTGGAACTAGCTCTGAAAACAGCAACATAAAAAACCTGAAGCTTGGGATACTGCCCCCTTTTCCCCAGGAGTAGAGCCCAATTTTAATATAAACTCAAAAAAATAAAAAATAGGCTAGAAAAATTATCAAAGTACAACAACAACAAAATGACCTAACCATTAAGTCACTATGGTGACAAAGTAGATAAAAACATAAACTCAAAAGACAATAAAGTATAAACAGCTAAATTCAAATCCTCAAAGAAAATTTTAAATTGGTCTCAGGACCAAAAAGAAATTATTGTAAGAGTTTGAAAAATATTTTAAACATCAGAAATGAAAAGTGGAGGGAAAATTTGGAAACAAAATAAGAGCGACAGAAGAACATCATGGAAATAAGTCAAAAGCTTGGTAAAGGAGACATATAAAAATACTAAAGTAAACAACACATTAAAAAAAAAAAGAGAGATCAAATGGAAGGAGATGTACAATATTTTACTGGAGAGAATAAGTCCTTAAAAAGCAGAATTGACCAAATGAAAAAAATGACACAAAGAGTCACCAAAGAAAATAACTTCTTAAAAAGTAGAAATGGACAAATGGAAAAGAAAGTACAAAAGCTCACTGAAGAAAATAATTCCTTAAAAATTAGAATCAGATGAGTGGAAGCAAATGACTGTGTGAAACTTTAAGAAACAGCAAAGCAAAATCAAAATGGCAAAAAAATAGAAAAAAAAATGTGAACTGTATATCATTGGAAAAACAAATGACCTGGAAAACAGATTGCAGAGAAATAATTTAAGAATTTCTGGACTATCTAAAAACCATGATCAAAAAAAAAGCCTAGAAAACATTTTTCAAGAAATTGTTGAGGAAAATTGCTGATATGCTACAGAGGGTAAAGTAGAAACAATTACAATGTCATTGACCTACAGTCAAGATAACATAAGATTTAGTGGCTTCTACATTAAAAGATCAGAGGGTTTCAGATATGTTATTTCAAAAGGCAAAGGAGCTAGGGTTACAAATAAGAATAACATACCCTGAGTATAGTCCTTCAGGGGAAAAATAGGTATTTAATGAAATAGAGGACTTCCACACATATTTGATGAAAAGATGCAGAGCTCAATAGAAAATTTGGCTATGAAATACAATACTCAAGAAAAGTATAAAAAGGCAAAAAAGAAAGAAAAAACATAAGGAATTCAATGCAGTTAGGCTGTTTACATTACTACATGGGAAGATTATACTCGTCAATCCTAAGAAATTTATCATTATTAATGCGGTGAGGAGTGTACATAGACAGAGGGCATGGATATAAGTTTATTAAGATAGGATGGTATCCAAAAATAAAATTAAGGGATGAGAAAGAGGAATGGCTATAATGGGATATCTAAACAATAAAATTAAATTGTGAGAAAGGGGAAGGCATTGGAAGAAGGGAAATTAAAATGGGGTAAATTGCCTCACATAAAAGAGGAGTAAAAAACTTTTAAAGTGGAAGGAAAGATGGGATGTGGTGGAAAACACTTGTACCTTATTCTCATGGGAATTGGCTCCAAGAGGGAATGACACACATATTCAGGTATAAAAATCTTTCTGACTTAATGGGAAGAAAAGGCAATAAGAGAAGATGGATGCTGATAGAAGGGAAGGTGGATTGGGGAAGGTAGTAGTAGTAGTTAGAAGTAAAACACTTTGAGGAAGGACAGAGTAAAAGGAAAGAGAGAAAGATAAATGGGGGAAATAAGATCGAATGAAATATATAGTTAGTAATCATAACTACTGTGGAGGAAAAAAAATTTACAGCAAGTTTCTGTGATAAAGAGAACTGAGTCAAATTTATAAGAATACAAGCCATTCCCCCCTTTGATAAATGGTCAAAGGATATTTACAAGCAGTTTTCAGAATTAAATCAAATTAAATTAAAGCTATCTATAGTCAAATGAAAAAGTGCTCTAAATCACTACTGATTAGAGAAATACAAATTAAAACAACTTCAAGGTACCATCTTAAACCTATTACATTGGCTAATATGACAGAAAATCAAAATGAAAAATACTGGATCAAATATGGGAAAATTTGGACACTGATGTACCATTAGTGGAGTTGTGAACTGAACTAACAATTCTAGAGAGCAATTTGGAACTGTTCCCCTATTTGACTCAGTGATACCATTACTAGGTCTTTAACTCAAAGAGATTTGAAAAAAGCAAAAGTACCTAGATGCCCAAAACTATTTATATCAGCTCTTTTTGTGGTGGCAAAGCATTAGAAGTTCCCCATCAATCAGAGAATGGTTGAACAAGTTGTGGTATATGATGTTGCAACAATTAGGCTAGGAGCTGCTGTGGGGGTGAAAGGCCAACACAAGCCCAACAACAAGAATGCTGCAAGCACAGGTTCTTTTGATCTGCTTTACTAATGAAAATAACTTTAAGGGGTTAACAATCTCACTTCAATCACACATACAATGTATATCTCACTGCATTCAGGAGGAAAAGCCAGCAACCTGAACTTCAGAGCAAATACAGATAAGTTACAAAGAGACAATATAAACAGACCAAATCACAATTCATAGCTACCAAAGAACCAGTGGGTCTGAGTTAGCAAAGCCAGAGCACAGTTAAAATGGCTTGCCCAGAGTCCCACGGCATTATTCCAGTGACTGAGAGCCCCCAAACAAAACAAACAGATTTCTTCAAAGCCTGGGGTCTCTTACCAATGACAGCCCAGAGTCTCCACATCAATACTTCTCAAATGAGTGAAAGCCTCTAGCAAAAAGCTGTTCTCTCTTTTCATACACTCTTTAGGCGTCATCAAAAGTCATCTGAGCAACCAGAACTCAGGCTCCTACTATTGGCTCTGGTATTAGCAACTCCCCTTAGGACCCTGAGGGCTTCATGCCCACATAGGCTTAGCACGTAGTAGATAGGGGTTTGGGCCTGGGGTTTGGCACCTAGTAAGACTCAATTAAAGACATCCAACTTAATTGATATTACATATGATTGTGATGAAGCACTATTGTGCTAAAAGAAGTGATGAGTAGGATCCTTTCAGAAAACTCTGAAAAGACATATGTAAACTGATGCAAAAGGAAGTGACCAAGTATAGCTAGGTGGTGCAGTGGATAGAGCACCAGCCTCGTAGTCAGGAGTAGCTGAGGTCAAATCCAGCCTCGGACTGGATTACTAGTTGTGTGACCATGAGAAAGTCATTTAACCCTCCTTGACTTATACCTTCCTCCCCCCCCCAACCCCAAGAAAAAGACGAAATGAGCAGAACCAGACAAATGTACACAATGGCAGCAATATTGTAGGATGATCATCAGTGAATGTCTTACTTATTTTCCATGACACACTGATTCAAGAAAATTCTGAAGAACTTATGCTTAGAAATGCTACCCACCTGCAAAGAAAGAACCGATGTAGTCTAAATGCAGATGGAAGCACACTTATTAAAGTGTTTTCTTTATTTTTCTTGTTTTCTGCTCTTTGTTTTCTTTCACAACATGACTAATATGGAAATATATTTTACATGACTTCATAATAAATATGAAATATTTATATCTAATTGTATATCTATTTGTATTGTATTATCTATCTATTATGTATAGTATTGTATATCTAATTGCTTGCCTTCTCCATGAGAGGGGAGGAGATGGAGAGAAGGAGAGAATTTGCAACTGAAAATTAAAAAAAAATACTAAAGTTCTTTTTACATGTAATTGGAAAAATAAATTATTTAAAGGTCATAATTTTTTTAAAAGCATCAAGACAGTACAGCAAGAGGACATCCTAGTGTGTCCACATCCAAAGGAGGGAAGCACTTATTCATTGTCATAATTGCTCTTTCCTATAGATTAGCTAGTGATCTTCTACCACAACTGAAGAGAGAAGGAGCTGACTGTTAACTGTGACTGGATTATATCCATATAAATGTTTTCTCTTGTATATCTCACCATTGTAAGGTGGTTTCTTCTCCTCTGCCATGAACCAGGATCAGATGGAGAAACAGTAACACTAAATCCTATATGTATATAAATCTTTAGTATTATTGTGTCTCCTGAATCATACTTTTTATTTCCACATATAAGATGTAAGTTCCTCATCAGTACGAATTGTATAATATTTTCTTAGCTCCAGAACGTAGAACAATGCCTTGTTCATATTCGTTTATTAATAGTGATTGATTGACTCCAAATCTTGGTTGGGGAACCTGGCTCTGACATGATTTCATTACACTTTACTTTCATTTTTTTCTTTATTTCATATCCTAATCTCTGTATTTTCAAACTTGATCTAGTCCCAGAACTTGTTTTTTAATTGCTTTTATTTTCATATTTTATTTTTGGTATATTTGACCCTGAAATATAACATAAGGACAATGTAGAACTTTATTGTTTTCTTATAACAATGCATACATACACAAATACAAACAACCTCTTAGTCATCTAAGTAATATTGACTATGTACTGATAAATACAACTTAGATTTAGATATAGCTTATATACCCTGTTGCCATTGTTTCTAAAGTATTTCTTTTCCTCTTAAGTCAGAAGTGAGGAAATAGTGCATACTAAGAATGAGGAATGTTCAATGAAAAGTCATGGGGACTGCAGATGGAGTGTCATAGACAAGGAATAGAAAGATCAGTTTGGCTAGATCTCAAATTGTAGTATACAATGAGTTTGTAAAGGTAGGTTACAGAGGATTTAATAACGTTATAAAAGACTTTAAATTGATTTTGAAGTTTTGTTCTAGAGATGTAAATATATTTGCAGTTATATAGATATATAGATCTGCAGTTATATATAGTTAATAACTATATAAGCATTTATTAAGAACCTACTAAGTGACTGTTCTAAGTTCTGGGATACAAAGAAAGGTAAAGGATAATCCCTGTTTTCAAGGAGACACCATACGGTATCCACATCCAAGGAAGGGGGGCACTTGCTCCCCATGGTAACTATTCTTCCTTACACCTCACCTAAGGGTCCTTCAACACAAATTAAATAGAAATTGGGCTCACCCCTTATCATGGCAAGACTACATGAAATTTAAATGTTTTCCCCAGCTCCCCACTAACATTTTCTCTAGGTGAAGAAAAAAATCTTAGCCCTATCTCTGCTAAGGAGAAAGATTTAATTCATGGGTGCATGAAAGTGAAAAAAATGAAAAATACATTTTTGTACTAATGGTTGCAAAGCTTAGATAAGATACAGTTCTGTCTGCTAGAGCTTTACATTCTATTAGAGGATAAGACAAAGAAAAGTACCTTATAGAATGGGAGCCTTCATTAGAATTCTCCAAACTGAGATTGGATGATTTCTCATTGATAATTGGTTTAGTTATCCATTGCATAATTTATGAGTATTGACAGTATTTCTAGTTCTTTTCTAGGGGCCATGGAAGAGAAAATAACAGAGGAGGAGAAGGGCTGCAGTAGGGGTTTTGTTCAAGAAAACTAATCTAGACTTAGAAGGCAAAGTGATAGAATACTGCTGAAGCACACCCATAGGTGGGGGTGAGGAGGAGAGACAGAAATCTTTTAATGGGTCTTTATTGGGCACCCAAAGAGATCACATTCTCTGAACAAGAAATGTGATTCCCAGGAGAGAAGGTGTATGAGACCCTTTGCTATGACCAGAGGTCGAGGTGTGAGGCAGGGAAGAGAGTCCCCTAAATCTTGTTAAGGAGCTGTAGAAATTACTGTTCCTTCTCTGCTCACATGGTGTCTGGGAGGATGTCTCTCTCTAGCACTTGTGTCTCTAGCTTTCCCTCTTTTTTCACTGGAGATACTTCCCACTGTTGGAGGCAGCTAGGTGGCTCACTGGACAGAGCACTAGGCCTGGAGTAAGGAAGACCTAGTTCAAATCTGGCCTCAGATCTTCACTAGTTGTGTGTGTAGTAACTGTTTCTCTTTTGGCCAGGAATCCTGAGGGTCTTCCTCTCCCAGTTTGATTTTTTTTTATTTTGATTAAAGGGGCCATCCCTTTATTAACTTCTTAAAGAGGCCCGTTCACTGAATGTGCATTGCGTCACTCAAAGTGAGAACCTGAAAATCCTTAGCCTAAAAGGGCCAGGGTCTTCCAGTGCGTCCTAGGCCATCTCCAGTTGTCCTGGTGAATATCAAGCCACTGGACCCATTTGGCTCTAGAGGAGAAAGTGAGGCTGGTGACCTTGCACAGCCTTCCATCACTCAAATCAAATTCAACTGCAAGTCATGTCACAATTTTCCTGATGTCATCGTTCTCTTTGAGAACAAAGGACAAACACAACAACAAGTTCTTCTCTATCACAAAAAGACAAGCAAATAATTTTAAATTTATGACTGAATTAAAGTGGTCAAAGCTGACAACAATTGTCATCATTATTTTTATTGCTTTTTATTTGTAGTCAAGAAGGACTGGGTTCAAATCCTGCTTTGATGCTTAATAGCTAAAGGTATATCGAATTAAGTAAATTGGAGGCCAGGATCATCCTCACTCCAAATAGAGGAAAAGAGTATGACTAAGTATAAAGAGGCCAGCACAATCCATAGATGATGTTTCTTTTAAAAGGAAACTATTTTTAAATATTAAGATGGATTATACTTTTGTTCCATGTGCATTCTGTCTGCTGCAAGATTAGCTTTGCTAGCCTTGCAGTGTTGGAGAAAGTGTGGTAACATAAACAAATTTATCATTCTGGATACTCTTCTGTGAAATAAAACATCAATACATTCATTTTTATTTGCTAAATTCTTTTTAAGTGGCTTTGTTTTGCTTATTTGCAAACCTTTCTGAAGTGTGAAACATATATAATTTTAGAATTTAATCAATCAAGAAGGATATATTAAGGACTCACTATGTGTGAAGCATTTTGCAAGGTGGTTGGAAAAAATATAATGAATAAAAATCTCTACTTGGAAAATTACATTCTAACAGAGCAATCTAATATAATAATAGAAGTGAATATAGTTATATATTATATTATATCATATTATACTTTGCTATATGTTACATTATGTTATTATATTTTATTGTGTTATGTTATACTTTTGTATATGTTATATAATATTAATTACATTACATTGCACTACATTACATGATATCATATATTGTATTATATCATATTATGTAGTTAGCTGCTTAGAGAGAAAATACTAGTTATTACAGAGATGAAGAAAAGTTTTATATTAAAGAGGATACTGGATCTATATCTTAAAGGAACTGAAGGATTCATAGATGAGGAAAGAGTACATACTTGGTATGAGGAATAGCCAATGAAAAGTTGTGGAAACTAGAAAAGGAACATCACAAGTGAGAAATATAAAGAAGACCAGCTCGGCTGAATATCAGAAAACAAAGATTATATGTATAGTGTTCCTGGAAAGGTAGTTTAGAGCAAGGTTATAAAAGGATTTAAGTTCATTTCAAAGAAGAAATAAATGTAACATTTCTATAACAGAATCTCAAAAGACTCTTAGTACTCAGAATCAAAATTATTACTTCTCTATACTGAAGTGGGGTTTCAGGTATTAGGTCTAGTCACATTGTTAAAGTTCCCTGTAGAATAATGTGGTGGAAGGAAGAGACCAGGATTTATGGACGGATGGAAGGAACATCAAGGATAAGTGGATACCAAATGTATGCTTTAAATATGAGAAAACTGAGGTCTACGAAATGACATGACCAGTCAATAGCAGGAGGAGGGCTTCCTTCCCTCTGGATCCTAACCCAGTGCTCCTTTCAGAACAACAGTTTTTTTCCATTTAAGTCCTCATTTTCCACTCAATAGTTGTGACTGTGGGTATGCCTCTTTTCCTCTCTGAATGTTAGCTTCTTCATCAGTAAAACAAGGATAATATTTGCACTTTCCAGTTTTTAGCTCTGTTAATAGTAAAGCATTAGATAAAAACAAGATGTTATATAAGCTAACCTTTCTGAACTAGCACCAGTGGATATCAAAGACAGTCTTTACCAATGGGTTCAAGAGTAAAAACAATGCTTTAGGAATAACAGCAGTTTTTGTAAGAGTATATTTGATAAAAGGATGCCAAGTAGCCTAAGCGAATTACAAGTTGAAGGGGGAAAAAGGAAGATAGAAATGCTGACTCCAATTGCACAGTATCTTAAAAATATTCATATTTTAAATCTCCCAGATGCTAGTTAACTCTCCCTTCCCCCCACACTAAAACAGGGTGTGCTTACTTCAATTAATTGCACTCTATCAATGACATAGATTCTAAGTAAAATACCCCAAATAGCAGTGAGTAAATAGTGAGTAAATCCTACATGGCAATTTCAAGTGAACAAACATTTATATGCATGTGTGTATGTGTGTGTGTGTGTGTGTGTTAATACTGTTGGATTGCTTTTAAATAACAATATAAGGAGGTATCCAAGCAAATAGGAGCAAATGTCTAAGGCAATCACTTGGACTGGGGGTGCACCTGGAGTATTACACTTGTCTCAAACAAGTTTGCACTTCAATCTGCTTTTGAAATTTCCTTTATAGTCAGTGGAAACAGGCATAAAAAGTATTATAATATGGTGGAAAGTGTGCTAAAGTTGAAAATAAGAGGATCTTGGTTCAAAAGAAAACTTGATCACCATGTATCTTTCTCAATGAGCAAATTTGGAAAGTGGTTTTTAGCTATAAATTTATGATCTTGTGACTTAAAGGACTCAGATCATGATCAAATATGAATTTAAATTCAAATGATCTGGATCAAAATATCAGCTCTTCCACTTGCTACCTTTATGACCTTGAACAAAATATTTCACATCTCAAGAGTTCAGTCTGCCAATCTTAAATCACAAGCTTGGATTTGATGACCTCTGAGGTATTTTCTTTTTCTTGACAACATTTCTTTCTAATTATAAGTAAGGACAATTTCTAGCACTCGTTTTTTAGGAAATTTTGAGGTCCAATTTTTCTCCTTCCCTCCCTCCTTTCTCCTCTTCCTAAAATTGTAAGCAATTTGATATAAGTAATATATGTATAATCATGTAAGACATATTTCCATATTAATCACAGTTGTGGAAGATGAAACAGACTGAAAGGAAACATACACACACACACACACACACACACACACATACACAAAGTGAAAATAGTATACTTTAATCTCCATTCAGAATCCATCAATTCTTTATCTGGATGTGGATAGCATTTTTCATTATGAGCCCTTTGTAATTGTCCTAGTGGCCAAAGTGCTCAAAACTGAAATCCTCAGAAGAGCTAAGTCAGTTCATAGTTGATCATCATATAATATTGCTCTTATTGTGTATCATGTTTTCCTGGCTCTGCTCATTTTCCTTTCCATCAGTTCATAGACGTCTATTTAAATTTTTCCAAGATGTGCTCACTCATCATTTATTATTGTACAGTAGTATTCCATTACATTCATACAACTCATCTTATTCAGTCACTCCCCGATTTATAGGTATTCCCTCAGTTTCCAGGTTGTTGGTTTTTTGCCACTGCAAAAAGAGCTGCTATAGTTTTGTACATATAGGTTCTTTTCCATTTTTTATGATCTCTTTGGGATACAGACCTGGTCGTGGTATTGCTGGATCAAAGAGTAAGCTTAAAAAGAATGTGGTAGAAGTTATATAACCTCACCTGTGAACACCAGCTAAAGCCAGAAGCTAAAAACAAAAGAAGTGGCATAACCATGTTCTCGGGAGAATCAGACAGTGACCTTAATAACTTCAGAAAACTAATTACTATAGAACACTTGAGGCCAGTGGATGGCAGGCCCAGGAGATGAAGTGTGATGATATCAGCAAAGATATTGTCAGCCTTCAAAGGCATTAGGTGCCCCGTTATTTGTCTTTGCTATGTTATCCTCACATGTTAATCCTTCTATAAGGGCTCTATACATATATCCAATTGTCTAATTGTTGTCAGTACTTGTAGGAGATAGTTCCCTATGATTATGAGGAAAATATTACAATGCCTACTTTACTTGCTTTGTCATGTAATTAAATTTCTTTTAAAAATAATTGCAGAGGAAGAATGGATACAGAGGAATTAGATGGGGGAGGAGGGCTGGTAGTTGTGGTAACCTACTTTCATTGGGAATAGGTTTAAGAGGGAACAATACACATATATTTAGAATACTATAAAAGCCTTTAAATTCAGAAGAAATAAAATGGTAAGGGAATAGGGAGTGGGGAGAGGACAAGAAAGGGATCTTTAAAGGGGATGGTGAGGGAATAGGTAAAAAAATAGGTAAAAATAGGTGTATATAAGGGTGCTTAGATTTATGGGAATGGGAGTATAAGGGAGGGATCCTTGGAGTGGGGTAGGCAAATAATAAGAGAGCAAGGTATCAGGTAGAAGTAAACTAGAGGAGGCAGGAAGGATAGGTAACACAAGACATGCAAAAACATAAAAACAAAATCAGGAGCAGAATTTCTTTGGGAAAGTATATGTCTATGCATATGTGTATGCATATATCTATAGCCATACAGAAACATATCCAAATTTATTGTAGCCTTCTGGGTGGAGGAGAACAAAGTAAAAAAGTATACAGGGGAGAACAAAAGAACACTTACAAGGAAGCAAAGAAAAATGGACAGTTCTCAACACAACAAATATCACTTATCATACAGGCATTCTTGAAATGAAAACTTATTATTCCATATTTTGAATCCTCTCTTATGTTCTGTTATGCACATGACATGCTTTTTTTTTCCTTTCCTACTCTGTACTTAAGTTCCAATAGTTAAGTGTATGATATGTTTTTTGTTTCTTTTCTCTATTTGTGTTCTGTCATTTGAGTCTAAAATAAAATTAAAAAAAAATAATTGCCAGGCAGAGCCAAGATGGCAGCTGGAAAGCAGGGACTTGTGTGAGCTCCCCCACAGGTCCCTCCAAAAACCTATAAAAATGGATCTGAACAAATTCTAGAGCTGCAGAACCCAGGGAATAGCAGAGGGAAGCAGGGCTTCAGCCCAGAACAGCCTGGATGGTCGCTGGGTAAGGTCTATCTCACAGAACAGGGAGCAGAGTGGAGCAAAGTCCAGCATGGGCTGCACAAGGACAAACCAGACCGAGAGCCAGGCAGAACAGGCCCTAGCACCCTGAATCAGTGAGCTGTGGCAGTTACCAGGCTTCAACTTCTCAACCCACAACTACCAAAGACAGCAGTGAAGGTTGTGGGAAAAGCCGTGAAGACAGAGTGAAAGGAGTTCTCAGTTCGGCCACCTGCTGGGGGGGCGGGGCAGCGGAGGTGGTGTAGCTAAAGAACTATAGCTGCAGTTGCTTCAGGCCCCAGGCCCAGCTGGTGGGAGGAATTAAGTTGCAGATCAGAGAGGGAGCTCAGAGCCTGCTTAAGATCTGAGTCAGGTCTGGGTTGGTGGTTCTTGGGGAAGGAGGAAGGAGATAAAAAAGGGGGAACAATAGAAGGGAGGGCAAACACTTTTGAAAAAGGGCAGGGTCAAGGGAGAAAATTGGATAAAGGGGGATAGGATAGGAAGGAGCAAAATATAGTTAGTCTTTCACAACATGAGTATTGTGGAAGAGTTTTGCATAATGATACACATGTGGCCTATGTTGATTTGCTTGCCTTTTTAGGGAGGGTGGGT
>JAQQSZ010005074.1:0-13964 GCA_028646595.1 Phalanger gymnotis
GTCAGTCCCCGCAGCTTTTCCCACAAACCTTCTCTGTTGTCTTTGCTGTTTGTGGGTTGCGAGGTCTGGTAAATGCCACAGATCAGTAATTCAGGATGCTAGGGCACTCTCTGCTCGGCTCCTGGTCTGGTTGGTCTGCGGTCTGGTCAGTCCGCGCTGCGCACTCTGGGCTCTGCTTGGCTCAGCTCCGCTCCCCTCAGCTGGGAGCTGGGAGCTCCATGCAGGACAGACCTTACCCAGAGACCATCCAGGCTGTCCTGGGCTGGAGCCCTGCTTCCCTCTGCCACTTTGTGGGTTCTGCAGTTTCTGAATTGGTTCAGAGCCATTTTTTATAGGTTTTTGGAGGGACTTGGAGGGGAGCTCATGCCAGTCACTGCTTTCCAGCCGCCATCTTGGCTCTCCCCCCCCCCCCAGCTTTCTTGTCATTTAACAGCTCACGACGTTGCAGCCTGATCCATTCTATCTCTAATACTCTTTCATACAAGGTAGGAAAGAACAGACATAATAGGGACAGAAGCAACAACAAGCTCTTGTGCTTATGACTTCATGTCAATCTGGGTGAGGTGAGGTGAAAGCACTTGGTGGTTTACAAAGTGCTTACTTTCCAACAGCCCCATGAGTTGTACATGGTACAAGTATTTAATATCATCCCCAGGAGATGAGGGAAGCAAGGATCAGAGAAAGAAAATGTCTTGTCCATGGTCACAAAGCTAGCAAGTATCAGAGCTTTGGATAGGACTCTTGGATCGAGTAAGCCTTGATAGCTCCTTCTACCTAATTTGATTTAGTCCTGAGTTTAAAGATGGCTCAGCCCAAGAAATTCATTGTGTGAATTCTCCAAATTCCTTCCAACAGGACTGAAATATTTTTGCTTTTGGGCTACCTGGAAATATTCCAGGAGCTGCTTTTCCTTCTGTTCTTTTTAAACCTATAGTTAGCATCAGTTTGGTTAATCCAGAAGGAATTTCATATCTTTCAGTGAGAATAAAAAGGAATTATACTTTTTTTCTAACCTCAAAAATGATGTGGTTAGATTTTGAGAAGGTTTAGGCCAGTTCTTATTTTTTCTGAGCCATTTTTCCCATTATTCACTTGTTAAAAATCCTTTTAATGAGTAATTGGAATCATTTTATCCACAGAGAAATCTATGCTCTGAGAGCCAGGAATTTCTAGTTCCTAGGGAATATACTTGGTGAGCCCAGTTCTTCTTCTCATAGTGAGGATGGGAAAGTAGTCATAAGACCTAGACTTGAATCCTGGCCTGCCTATTTATTAGCTGTGTAATCTTAGAAAAGTCAATTCATTTGTCTAAACTTAATTTCCCTCATATATTAAGTAAGGGATCAGATGAGATTATTATTAAGTTCCCTTCAAGCTCTGACACTATATGGTTCCATTATTATGGAACATCTATCCTCTTTATGGCTTTGTTTAAAGTGGGACAGTGTCCTTCCCACTTTGTGCAGTCCCGAAAGGAGAAATGGCCAGGGCTTGTCTGGTGGGCACATACAAATGGCACTTCTCATACAGAATACAGGTCTGTTTCATGTACTCTGAAACAAGCAGTTGTTACGGTACCTTCTAATGTATCATCAGTGTCTTAATATGAGGCTTCTGACCCTTCACCAGTAAAACATGAGCCATGAATGGTAGCGATGAGCTTATGTGATCCTTGTTATCATGAGAAGCAACATAGCACCACAGATAGAATGCTGGGATTGCAGTTGAGAATGCCTAAGTTTGAATCCCACCTGAAACACATATAAGCTCTGTGACCTTGGGCAAGTCTCTTAATCTCTCAGATACTTGGTTTCTTATTCTATAAAATTGGGAGGATAATAATCACATTTGTCTAACAGAGTTGTAATAGGATGTATGTGCTTTGAAAACTTTAGCGGGCTGTATGAATGTCAGCTATTGTGATTATTTATCCAGAACACTTGACATACATTGTTAGATAGTTTAGTAGGATAAAGAGTGCAGCCTGGACAAGAAGAGAATAGAGATAAATGGCCTAAAGTATGCTATTAAAAGAAAGAGAGGATATAGGTATGACACTTGGCTCGGCTACTTACTATTTGTTTGGCCTTAAATAAAGTTACTTTGTTATATTTGGGCGTTATATGACCCCAGATATACAGCTAGAAGGAACCTCAGAGGATATTGCAATCCCCTCGTTTTACAGATGAGGAAACTGAAGCATAGGGAGGTAAGGTGACTTGCTTGAGGCCACACAAGTAGTAAGCGTCAGAGGCAGGATTTGAACCCAAGGTCATTATACTTGTCACTGTACTATACTGTCTCTAGTTTCTTCTGCTGTAAAATGAGGGGTTTGGACTAGGTGACCTCAAAAATCCTTCATAGCTTTCAGTCTATGACCCTATATGGATTATGCCCATGCCTTTGGTTTTATCAACAAGAGCCTCTTATTAGCTTGCATCTAAGCTGCCATAATTGTATACACAAATATCAAACACAAATTTTCCATTTTATGTTATGCTCTTAACAGCACCTAATTTGCTCTTACTTCATTGCCTCAAAGATTGTGATTTTGTCCTTGTGGGAACTCCTTCATTGACACCATTAATGACCCCTCTTTGCCTAAGGCTTAGAAGACAGTATTTAGTGAGCTGCTATGGCTGAATTTCACTCTGTGGCCCAGATGGTGAGGCCTCTGTGAACTTAACTTGGCTAGTAATGGCATGACAGATATTTGGTCACTCCCTAGGGTTGTCCTTTTTAAACAGTAATTTAAAAATATTGAGTTCCAAATTTTCTCCCTGTTTCCTTCCCTTCCTTCCTTCCTCCCTCTCTCCCTAGTCTCTCCACTCCCTAAAATGGCAAGCAATTTGATATAGGTTGTATATATACAATCATATAAAACAAATTTCCATATTAGTCATATTGTGAAAGAAAAAAAAAGACCAAATAGAAAAAAATGCACAAAATAAAGTGAAAATAAGTATGCTTTTATCTGCATTCAGACACCATCACATCTTTCTCTGAATATGGATAGCATTTAACATCATGAGTCCTTTTGAAGTGTCTTGGATTATTGCATTGCTGAGAAAAGCTAAGTCATTCATGGTTGATCATTGCACGATGTTGCTGTTCCTGTGTAAAAAGTTCTCCTGGTTCTGCTCCCTTCACTTTGCATCAGTTTATATGTGTTTTTTTCAGGTTTTTCTGAACTCATTCTGCTCATCATTTCCTATAGCACAATAGTATTCCATCATGATCATATACCACAACTTGTTCAGCCATCCCCGAATTGATGACATCCCCTCAATTTCTAATTCTTTGCCACCACAAAAAGAGCTGTTGTAAACATTTTTTGTTCATGTAAGTCATTTTCCTTTTTTTATGATCTCTTTGGGATGCAGACCCCAGGCTCATTCCTGAAGCTTTCCTAACGCCATAGGGCCTTCTAGAGTTTACATACTGATTGCCTAACTTTCAAAGGCCTACGATCATCTCCATGCCAGAATGAGGCATCCAAGGATGGCTTTAATGTAGGAACATACTTTGGGTGATCAATAATCTCGAACAACAATTTTTCATAAGTTCAGTGTGGCGTTGTGGGTAGATTGGAGGTAGTGTTCCTCCGTTGCCCTTCGGGTGATCCTCAACCTCTGAGTCAGGAAGACCTGGGTTGAAGTCCTGACAGACTGCCTGCATGACTCTGGGGAAGTAACTTAATTTTTCAGCTTCTGACAAATCTCTAAGACAAGAAGTCTTAATCTTTTTTTGTGTGTCATGGACCCTTATGGCAATTTGGTGAATTCTATGGGCCCCTTCTTAGAATTACGTTCTTCTAAAATTTTTTTTGTAGTGGATACTATTTTATTTTTTATTCCTAATTATTTAAAAACAATTTTTAACATTAAAATTTTTTTTGAGTTCCAAATTCTTTTCTTCCCTCCCTCCCCTTTTCCCTCCCTGAGATGGCAAGTGATTGAGAATCATGTTCTTAAATGCATAAAATAAAACATATAGGATTACAATCAAAACACGTTTCATTGAAATACAGCTACAAAAATATTTAAAAAAATAAACACAAATTCATAGACCCCAGGGTAAGAATCCTTCCTCTAAGGCTATACATTTCAGAGTCAGTGCCCATTTGTACTGAGAGAGTAAGTTTCCTCAGTGGCCCTAAGGACAGTGAGAATTCTCTACACAAATGAAATCAAGTCTGGTCCAAAAAAAGGTATAGTGTCAAAGTGCATATACAGACTGATTTATTGATTTATCATGAAACCCCTTTAAAATGTTGGTATTTGGACAGAGATCTGGGCTACTTATAGACTAATATTAGATTAAGTTATTATTGAGTGGAAAAGTTGTATCTTGAAGTCTATGAGCTGATCTGTGGCTGAGAACCTAGGTTTGAATCCCACTTTTGACCTGTGCGGTCTTAGGTAAGTCACTTAACTTATATGGGCCTCAGTTTCCTCATCTTTTAAATGAAAGAGCTGGATTAGATGGCCCTGTCTAGTTTTAAATCTATTATCCCATGATAACAAGACTACTAGGAGTTTATCCAATATGTTTCAGATCTTCCTCTTGTTCTTCCTGCCTTTGGGTGGTTGTTGGTTATCACTTTTTGTAATGAATTGGGTTGATTTTTTTTCTGGTCATGCACTTCTCTGATGACATCCTTCTCCCTCCTTCTCCAGCATAAGGCTTCTTTTATAATGTGTTTTAGCCTGCTCACTCACCATGAGCCCCTCCATTATGCTTTGGATTATCTCCAACCTCAATTCTTTCAAGACTGTGGTATTCCATGATTCACAGCCATATAATACCAGAAGAATTTTGATGGGGAAAAAAGATTTTTTGTTTCAAGAAAAGGCCTAGGGTCACTGGGGGAATCGTGTAACTTCTCAAAAGTAATTCAGCCAGCTCACCTCTTACTACTCAGTTCTGGGCCCAGTTCAATGTCTTCTTTCTTTTCAGCAAAGGGACGCTGAGGCATGAGCTCTACAGATTGAAGACCCAAACGTATAATATAATCTGGGCCACAGGCATCTTCATTTTGTTTCCTCTGTGGACGGTCATTTGAGTGATTACAGATCCCACTCAGGAGGCTGTGCAATGCTACAAGGCTTAATGTGATCAGCACAAAGTCATCCCACAGATGAGGGCTCTTCTTCAGTATGGACTCTCTTTAGGACATTCTCCATGACAATGGTGAGCATACATCCCCTTGTTTTGTGCCTCTCATGATGACAACAGTTTGGAAGTTACCAACATCCATCACTGTCGTTGCATCTTTCAGGGTGTCTTAGATGATTTTGATATGTGGATGGAAGATGTCTTGCGGGAGGAAAATTTTCAAGGTGGCATTTTTTCTTTCCTAAATAAAGTGCTTTTTTATAGTTAACAAAAAAGTAGAGACTTTGGGACCATCTATTCTCTACAATTTAAGTCAATCATGTGACTGTAATGGCGTGTTCTGCTGTATGATATTGTTTGCAAAAGCCTTCCTGCTCCTTTCTCATAATTTCATGAATGCCCTCATATGTGTGTGTATGCGATTATTTTCATGATATTCTCTACATCACTTTTTTTGGGGAGGGCAGATGGATAATGATAAGGTCTGATGTTTTTCTGTGCTTTTGGTATCTTCCCCCTTTTTTCAGATACTTTGAGAATCCTCCTCAAAATAGTGTTGCCAACGTCCTGGATCTCCACTTTGTGTCCTCGGTAGTCCAGCTGCTTTTCTACCCTTTGTTTTCTTCTTTGCCATTATCTTTTAGTTATTTCTTTTTATTATTATGAACACATTAAATATTAATAGCTTTCAGCATTTTAATACATTTCATAATTTAATACATTTAAAACATTTAATACATTTTGATACATTTTTAATACAAAAAATTTTAATGCAAAAAAAGAATGAAAAAAAGAACATTGTATTCGACAGCTTGGATCTCTATTATGAAAAACTTGTTCAATCAGTAAGTACCATTTTCACTTTCTCAAGCAGCTCATCTGGGATGTCTGTGTTTCAGGTCAAAGGTAGTGAGCAGCTCCTCCTCAGCCTCATTCAAGGTTTAGTTTAGGTGACCTCCTACCGGAAGTCTTTATCGATATCTGTAGTTGTTAGTTCCTTTTCAAGCGATGTTTTCATTTAGCTGAGTACATATTTCATCTCCTCCTTCCCCTCTCTCCCCCAATATAATGTAATTACCTTCAAGTTATTGTCTGCTTCATCTGCTTGTCTTTATATAGCCTAGCACAGTGCCTTATACACAGTAAATGCTTAATAAATGTTGAATTGAAGAAGCTTATACAGTAGAACCTCAGTTTACAAATTTAATTCACCGAGATTCTGTTCGTCATGCGACTTGTTTGTATTGCACAGAGAATTTTCCCATAGGAAATAAGGTAAAGTCAGATGATCAGTACCACATTCCCCAAAATATTCATATAAAAATAATTGTTTATAATTTAAGTAAAGTTTTTCGTCATGCACCTGAAATACAATAGCGATGATTAGTACACAGTATAAACAGAAAATAAAACAAATTAATCTGCACTTTACCTTTGAGAAGAGTCGTGGCTGGCGTGAGCGAGACACAGGGAGGCAGAGGGAGGAGGAGGAAGTGTTACTGCTTGCAAGGAGAATCTTTCCATGATAACATGTAGGATTTCATCGTTGGGAGTGTTCTCTCTTAGGCACTTTCACAAAAGACTAACACTACTGCCTTCACTTATTTTTCGTTTTTTAGAATCACTTTCATGTTTTGACTCACTGATTCTTTTTTTTGCTTGTTTATATTGGCTTCCGACTAGGAATCTATCTGACACTTGTTTTTGACATTTTTTCAGAATGTCACAGAAATGTGACATTGCATTATCATTAATACTATTCATGGCTCTCATTGCTACAGCCTTATTTGTGTGATGTTTTTCAACACTATTTTCCACTTTTCCCCCACATCTGATAAACCTCCCTAATCTCACTTGACCTGAGGAATTCCTCCAACCTCTCGACCTTGTCTTCAGATGAGATATCCTCTGCAACCTCTTGCTGTTGCTCCTCATACAGATCCATCGGTTCGTCAGCTCTTGGCTATGTTCCCCGACCAGCTCTTGAATGTCTTCAGCGTCCACCTCCAGTCCCTTCACAAAGGGTCAATGCCAAATGAGGCTAATTAGGTGGTATATCGACCTGAGATTCCTTTGTTTGACATATGAAAACAAAGCAAAACAAAACAAAACAAAATCATTGCTCTAGTCGAGCGTCATCCTTTTGTGAGCCGTTGAAGTCCAAGCATGATGTTAGTACTGCGAATTTTTGTTCGTCCTGCAAGACAAATTTTGCGAAAAATTTTTCCTCTTTCAGCGAAGCATACGTAAACCAGGTTACTCGTAAACTGAGGTTCTACTCAGATATGAGGCTTACAAGATTGTCTTGACAGATTGAAGATTTTTAAGAATTAAAATCATTTTCTCTATTAAATTACCCTTTAAAAAATTTGAACTTGAGATAAAACACGCATTTCCATAACAAAGCAGAATTAAAAAAAGATTGCACATGAAACTGCGAATCTATTATGTACAACTTGATTTTCCTTTTAAATGTATAATAAAGTTGTCATGTAGGTTTCTTTTTCCTCTCCTCTCCATTAAACACAAATGTGTATGTATATGCCTATATATAAATATATATAGTATATGTAAAACCATGCTATACATATTTCTGTTTATCATTTCATTCTCAGGGTGCAGATAACATCTTCCTTCATATGTCCTTTGTAATTAATTTGAATATTTTTAATAGTCAAAATGGCTTGGTTGCTCCATTTTCTTTTTTTTCCTGTATAAATTTATTTATTTTCAGTTTTCAACATTCACTCCCACAAGATTCTGAATTTTCTCCCCATCTCCCCCCTCCCCCTATCCTAGGACAGTGTGCATTTTGATTACCCCTTCCTCCAATCTTCCCTTCTATTCCTCCTTTCCATTACCTCCCCCTCCCCCTTTTTTGTCCCCTTCCCTTCTATTTTCTTGTATGGCAAGACAGATTTCTGCACCCCATAGCCTGTATATCTAATTTCCCAGTTGCATGTAAAAACAATGTTTTCACATCGAGTTCCAAATTCTCCCCCTTCTTACCTCCCTCCCTACCCTCCTTGAGAAGGCAAGCAATGCAATATAGGTTATACATGCATCATTACGCAAAAAACTTCCATAATAGTCATGTGAAAGACTAATTACATTTCCCTCCATCCTATCCTGTCCCAGTTTATTCAGTTTTTTCCTTTGACTCTGTCCCTTTTCAAAAGTGTTTGCTTTTGACTACCTCTTCCCCCAACCTGCCCTCCCTTCTATCCTCCCTACCCCATGCTGCACCCCCCACCCTTATCCCATCCCCTCTATTTTCCTGTAGGGTAAGATACCCAATTGAGTGTGCGTGTTATTGCCCCCTTAAGCCAAATCCTATGAGAACAAGGTTCACTCATTCCCTTTCACCTACCCCCTCTTCCCTTCCATTATAACAGCTTTTTCTTGCCATTTTTATGTGAGATAATTTACCCCATCCTATATCTCCCTTTCTCCTCCCAATATATTCCTCTCTCACCCCTTAATTTTATTTTTTTTAGATATCATCCCTTCATATTTGACTCATCCTATGCCCTCTTGTCTATATATATGTACATTCCCTTCAACTACCCTAATATTGAGAAAGGTATCATAAGTTACAAATATCATCTCTCCATGTAGGAATGTAAACAGTTCAACTTTAGTAAGTCCCTTATGTTTTCTCTTTCCTGTTTACTTTTTCATGCTTCTCTTGATTCCTGTATTTGAAAGTCGAATTTTCTATTCAGCTCTGGTCTTTTCATCGAGAATGCTTGAAAGTCTTCTATTTCATTGAAACTCCACATTTTGCCCTGAAGTATTATACTCAGTTTTGCAGGGTAGGTGATTCTTGGTTTTAATCCTAGCTCCTTTGGCTTCCAGAATATCATATTCCAAGCCTTTTGATCCTTTAATGTAGAAGCTGCTAGATCTTGTGTTATCCTGATTGTGTTTCCACAATACTCAAATACATAATATACAAATACTTTTTCTGGCTACTTGCAATATTTTCTCCTTGACCTGGGAACTCTGTAATTTAGCTACAATACTCTCAGGAGTTTTCTTTTTAGGATCTGTTTCAAGAGGTGATTGATTTTTTCAATTTCTATTTTGCCCTCTGGTTCTAGAATATCAGGGAAGTTTTCCTTGATAATTTCTTGAAAGATGATGTTTAATCTCTTTTTTTTGGTCATGGCTTTTGGTAGTCCAATAATTTTTAAATTATCTTTTTTGGATCTATTTTCCAGGTCAATGGTTTTTCCAATGAGATATTTCACATTGTCTTCCATTTTTTTTTATTCTTTTGGCTCTGTTTTATAATTTCTTGATTTTTCATGAAGTCACTAGCTTCCACTTGCTCCATTCTAATTTTTAAGGCAGTATTTTCTTCAGTGGTCTTTTGGACCTCCTTTTCCTTTTGGCAAATTCTGCCTTTCAAGGCATTCTTCTTTTCATTGGCTTTTTTTGAGTTCTTTTGCCATTTGGGTTAGTCTGTTTTTTAAGGTGTTATTTTCTTCAATATTTTTTTGGGTCTCCAGCAAGTTGTTGACTTGTTTTTCATGATTTTCTTGCACCACTCTCATTTCTCTTCCCTATTTTTTCTTTTACTTCTCTTACTTGCTTTTCCAAATCCTTTTTGAGCTCTTCCATGGCCCGAGACAAATTCATGTTTTTCTTGGAGGCTTTTGAAGTAGGGTCTTTGACTTTGTTGACTTCTTCTGGCTGTATGTTTTGATCTTCTTTGTCACCAAAGAAAGATTCTACAGTCTGAGTCTTTTACACTGCCTGCTCATTTCTCCAGACAATTACTTGATTTTTGAGCTCTTTGTCAGGGTATGACTGCTTTCAGAGTGGAGAGTGCTTTGTCCCAAGCGTCAGGGGTTTTGTACTCTTGTTTTCAGAGCTACTTCTATTCTGAGGTAGTATGATACTCTTCTCCTGACCTGTGCTTTGGTCTGTGAGGGCAAGCACTCCTTTCTGCCCCGTAACTACCAGGAGGACTCTTTTTCACAGCCACTACAAGCTCTGCCACACCAGTGCTCTCCTCCCCCAAGGACTGGCAACCAGGACTGTGACCCAGATCCAAGCAAGGCAAAGCAAGAGAACCCTGTCTTAGTGCCAGCAAAACTATCCTTGCACTGCTGCTCTGATCAGCTACCATATGGTCGTGGAGCTCTGGAAGCTGCTCGTGTTGCTGCTGCTGCCTCAGCCACTGCAGCAGCCACCTCTACAGCCCCAAGGCTGGGGCCAGACCAAACACCCAGGTCCAACAGTTTTCCCACTGACCTCCTCCATTGTCTTTGGCATTTGTAGGCTGAGAAGTCTGAAAACTGCCACAGCAGCCAGTACCCTGAGGCTTGCTCTGCCCAATCTACTATGGCCTGGTTTCTTCAGGCGTGGCCCATGCTGGGCTGTGCTCTTCTCCCAGCATGGTGTGATAGACCCTTCACAGTGACCATCCAGGCCCTCTTGGGCTGGAGACTTGTTTCACTCTGTCATTTTGTGGGTTCTGCAGCTCTAGAATTTATTTAGAGCCATTTTTTACAGGTGTTTGGAGGGATTTGGAGGGAGAGCTCAAGTGAGTCTCTGTTTTCCTGCCATCATCTTGTCTCCACCCCCAGGTTGGTCTATTTTTAAAGGTGTTATTTTCTTCAGTTTTTTTTTTTGGAGTCTCCTTTAGCAAGCTGTTGACTCATTTTTCATGATTTTTCTTGTGTCACTCTTATTTCTCTTCCCAATTTTTCCACCACTTCTCTCATTTGATTTTCAAAATCCTTTTTGAGCTCTTCCATGGTGTGAGACCATTTCATAGTTTTTATTGGAGGCTTTGGACATAAGAGCCTTGACCTTGTTGTCTTCCTTTGGCTGCATGTCTTGATCTTCCTGGTTGGTGAGTATGTAAGAAAACATCTTTTCACCAAGAAAGTAACCTTCTATAGTCTTATTCTTTTTCCCTTGTTTGTTCATTTTCCCAGCCTATTATTTGACTTTTGAGCTCTTTGTTAAATGGAGGGGGTACTGCCCCAGTTTTCAGGGATTTTGTGCAGCTGTTTTCAGAGCTATCTCTAGGGACCTATAAATTCTCAGTTCCGCCAAAGTGGTGTGATCAAAAGGAAGGTATTTAATCCTTTCCTGGCCTGCACTCTGGTCTGTGAGCAACCATAAGCACTCTTTTCTGCCTTGGAACTGCCAGTTCCCTCTCCACATCTGCCACCATCTCCACCATGCCAGCACTCTTCCTCACCCCAAGACGGCCACCCAGGACTTTGACCCAGATCACCCACTCAGTTCTCCCACCATCTGTTGGTCAGGATCTCCAGAAGCAGTCGCCACAGTGGCAGTGGCTGCCACTGCCCTGGGGCTGAGGCCAGACCACACTCCTCTCTTCCCCAGGTGGGAGAGCTTTCCCACTGACCTTTGAAGTTGTCCTTGGCATTTGTGGGTTGAGAGGTCTAGAAACTGCTGCAGCTGCCAGTGATTCAGTGCCCTGAGGCCTGCTCTAATCCTGTCTGTGCTGGGCTGCGCTTCTCTCTGAGCACAGAGTGATAGACCCTTCCTGTTAGCCTTCCATATTGTCTTGGGCTAGAAATCTGCTTCACTTTGTCATTTTGTGGCTTCTGCTGCTCTAGAATTTGTTTAGAATCACTTTTACGGGTATTTCGAGGGGTTTGGTGGGAGAGCTCAATCAGGTCCCTGCTCCTATTCTGCCATCTTGGCTTCACCGCCTCCACCCCATCCCTGCTCCAAGTTGTTCTTAACATAACATTGCTGTTACTGTATGTAGTGTTCTCTTGGTTCTGCTTGTTTGGCTTTTTATTATTTTGTGCAAGTCTATTCATGTTTTTCTAAAATCATCAAACTTATCATTTCTTATAGCATAATAATATGCCATCATAATCATATACTGCAACTTCTTCAGCCATCATCCAATTGACAGCATCCCTGCAATTTCCAGTTCTTTGCCACCACAAAGAGAGCTGCTATAAATATTTTAGAACATATAAGTTCTTTTCCTTCCTCCCTAATCATTTTGGGAAATGATCTACTAGTGGTATTGCTGGATCAAATGGTAAAGAAAGTTTTATAACACTTTATGCATGATTCCAAATTGCTCTCCTATTAAATTACTTTTAATGTATTCCTGGGTAAGTTGAAATGTGTGGGTGTGCTACCCTTCCTTTGCCTGCCTTTCTTCTCCTCCTACATTTTTTAAAAAAATCCCAGCTTCCCCTTCCTCTCTTTCCTCTCATTTTGTCTCTTTTCTTTCTTTGCCCTTTTTCTTTCTCTTCTATTCTCTTCCCATTCCTCCTCTTTCTTCTCTTTCCTTCATTCTTCTTTCCATCTCCTTCTCCTTCTTCTCCTCCTTCACCTCCTCCTCCTCCTACTCTTCCTCTTCCTTTCCTCCTTCTCCTTCTCTTTTCTCTTCTTTCTTTTTCTAGCAGTCATCACTAGGTTTCAAAGATGACTTATTCTGGCAATGCTAGGTGAGCCAGCTATGAAAATATGTTTAAAATATCTACATTTCCAGGAAATTAAATGAATACCTAGAATGAGATATGCATGATAAAAGAACAATCAAACTTATATCTATACTTTTATTTTTCATGGCACAAAAAGAGAGATATGGTTTAAGACTTCCAAGGAGACTGAACTTCTTTGTCAGAAATGGAAAAATGAGGCTTGCAGATGTTTTCTTAAAAGCTGTTCTTGAGCATAGTTGTATCCAAAGAAAGTAGATTTTGTGATTCAATTTCTGGGTGGTTCAAGGCATGCATTTGGCATTGGAAAGAATTTGGCATAGTACAAGATGGACTAATGATAGAAATAAATATCTCCAGACCTTCTACAACACTGTATAGTTGTCAGTACTGGCAACCAAAGAGGTTCCCTCTGGGAGCATATACTTGGCTGTGAAAGAGGGTTAAAAGACTTGCTGAAGACACTCAGAAAGCCATTGCATAATTAACAAGTTGGAAATGGATATTAGATGTGTTGATGACCAAAATAAATTTGATTTTCAGTTTGGTTGAACTACAATACTATTTAGGGAAGAGAAATACAGGTAGAGCTGGTAAACTCCTTTACAATGAATGATAATGGCCTTAATTTTAAAATCAGCCTTTTTTTCCTTTTATGAGGAATAGCCTCTGAAAATCTTTATATAGATTTTTTTCCTTTAAGCTATTTTTAAAAAACACGTTAAAATTATTTTTTCAAACAACAAAAATTCACCATGCCTCTCTATTATTCGATCTCCCAACTGAGAAAGAAAGAAAAATAAAATTTTGATTACAAATACATATAGTTAAGTAAAATAAATTCTTCCATTGGTCATGTCAAAAACATCTTTTCACACTTTGAGTGCTTCATCTTCACCTATTGGGAGGTGGGTAGCATGTTTTATTGTGAATCCTCTGGAATCATAATTGGTCATTATGATGATCTGAGTTTCTAAGTCTTTCAAAGTTGTTTGTCTTTATCATATTATTGTCACTATATAAATTGTTCTCCAAGTTCTGACTCCTCTATTTTGCATCAGTTCATATAAGTCTCCCCAGATTTCTCTGAAAGAATTTCCTTCATCATTTCTTACAACACTATAGTATTCCATTATATTTATATACCATAACTTTTTTATATATTCCTCAATTGGTGAAGATACCTACACCCCCATTTCTAATCCTTTGTTTATGCCAAAGAACTATATAATTCTGTGTATCTTTAGTTATTTTGTTTTGCTTAAGACTAATCCCTCCCTCAATTGATCCTTCCCTTTATACTCTCCTTTTCTTTTTCTCTCCTATATATTTCTGGACCTTATACTTTGTGTGTGTGTGTGTGTGTGTGTGTGTGTGTGTGTGTGTGTGTGT
>JAQQSZ010005075.1:0-13964 GCA_028646595.1 Phalanger gymnotis
AATCAATGCTGAAAACTAAATATATTAAATAAATTTTAAAAAAAGAGAGAAATTCAAATGAATTTTGTGGTTACTTCTTGATAAAAATCAGAAGAAAAATGAGCTTCCCCACCTGTAAAAATATATTATTTCCTTCTTTGTGGACTGTCCACCAGGTCCTGATGTGTCTGTAATCCTGAAGTATTTCTAAGCCATTTGAGACAACTGTTTTGTTTTTTGAATCCTTCTTATTTTATTTCTCAGTCTTTTAATTCCAAGAGAGCAGGTTATAATAGAGGTGATCTGCTTTGTGATGTACCTTCACAGATAAAATATAAACTATTATAGAAAGAAAATGTTTAATAATGGATTAGTGAAGATTCCCTTGCCCTCCTGGCATTATGGGTAAAGGTATTTTGATTCAATAAAAGTGTACTAGCCAGTTAGATTTAGAACTGAGTACTGTTCCTCATGCCAGTTATAGGTAGTGCAAATATCTGAGTTGTGACAGTAGTTTCAGCACGATGTTAACATTTTGTCAGTCTATCTGGGGAAGTCTAGGGAACATATGCCATATGTTAATTTTATATTTTACAGTTATAAAGGCAGGTACTGTACCTGTGTTTTGGTATATGGCAGGGGTTCTTAATGTGTGTGTGTGTGTGTGTGTGTGTGTGTGTGTGACATAGACTCTTTTGACATTCTCTTTGAAGCCTATGGTCCCCTTCCCAGAATAATATTTTTAAACATTTAAAGAAAATGCTAAATTTTGTTTAAAGGTTAGTGAACTCCCATGGGAAGAAATTCCTTCTACCAATGCAGGTCTATACCCTTTTTGCAATTTCTAGTCTTAGAGTCTGAAAGACTGAGGAAGACTTTAGGCGACTTGTCCAGGATTGCTAGTCTAGTACGTGTCAGAGAGAGGATTTGATCCCAGGTCTTTCTGGGAATAATGATAAAATAATATTTAAAAATAAATTGAATAAAGTCTTCCCTTAATCGAAGACAGCCATAGGTCTGGTTGTTAAATAATAAAAGACTTTTTTTTAACCCTCCCATCAATGTTTCCCTATGCATCCTTCACATTTCCCTTAGATAACCATCCAGTATTTCATTCTTTCTCAGATGGCTGTTGCCTTATCACTGCAAAGGTGTTATGGCATGCCTTAATTCATAACTTTTGCTTGAGACCCACCCAGTAACGTTGTTCAACTTGCTTCTTCTAAAGATGAATTATTAAAGAAAGAAAAGCATTCAAGATAAATAAATTAAGATATGAATAAATTAAGAATGACAGGTGATTAGGGGTGGGGTGTTATTCATCAGACTGACAGGGTTCTTAGAGCAAAACAGTAAAATCTAGAATCTTAATATTTATGGCTTAAATAATAATGATATGATAGCTAACATTCTATAGTGCTTACTACATGCCAATTACTGTGTTAAGCACTTTATAATTATTATCTGACCTTATCTTCCCTGCAACCCTGGGAGGTAGGTGCTATTATTATCCGCATTTTACAGGTAAGGAAACTGAGGCAAACAGAAGCTAAGTGCCTTGCCCAGGGTCACACAGCTAGTAAGCGTCTGAGGCTAGATTTGAATTTAGGTCTTCCTGACTCCAGGTCTGATGCCCTGTCTACTGTGCACCATTATATATTATAAAATAAAAAGTAACCTTAAAAATTGGGTAACAAGGTATATGTTTGTTTAAAAAATTGTTTTCTGTTTCCTTAGGATATTCAAAATTCTCAAAAAATTTCTCCATCTTAATTTACACATAAAAAATAAGAAACCAATATTTCATTGTTGATGAGAGTAGAAAAATGACTAAGTTTTTTTAATAGTTAAGAATAAAATGGATGAGAGATGGTAGTGGGGAAGGTGGTAATTTTTATTTCTGGGGGTATCGACCGCATTGATGAAATCAAGGCAGATTATGAAAGAAAAGTAAAACTTTAAGAAAAAAAAGTAAGATTAGAAATCTAAAGAAAAAAATGTTTTTGTTCATTTCAGATTTAATTCCTATCTTTTGCGGTTCATGCTCGGTTAGACAGACTGCTGTGGAAGATGGAATGCCTCTGTTTCCATGCGTGTGTTTCCAAGCTGACCAAATGGAATCCGCTGATCTCTGGTGAAGTGTTTCAAGGACCCCTGTGTCTCGGGTTGAACATTACATCCTTTTGAATCAAATCATGGTCGTCTCGGCAGTGCTGACAGCTGCCCGTCCTGGGACAGCAAACACAACTTTTGTTATCTATGAAAATGCCTATATTAATTTTACCACACCTCAGTCTGTCCTTCATGGTGGTGTAGATTCACCCCTGAGGCATGGGTCTGATACCATGGTCACAACTGAGATCAGTTCTTTGACAGTGAATAGTACATCAGCCTCTTCAACGTCAGAAGCTTTTAAGAGCCTAAGTTTGCCTCTGCAGATCATTCTTTCTGCCATAATGATATTTATTTTGCTGGTTTCTTTTCTTGGGAACTTTGTCGTCTGCCTTATGGTCTACCAGAAGGCTGCCATGCGTTCTGCAATTAATATCCTTCTTGCTAGCTTGGCATTTGCAGACATGTTGCTCGCGGTTCTGAATATGCCCTTTGCCCTGGTGACTATTCTCACAACTCAGTGGATTTTTGGGAAAGTCTTCTGCAGGGTGTCAGCTATGTTTTTCTGGCTCTTTGTTATCGAGGGAGTTGCTATCCTCCTAATCATCAGCATCGACAGATTCCTGATCATAGTTCAGAGGCAGGATAAGCTGAACCCATACCGCGCCAAGATGCTCATTGCTATTTCTTGGGCCACTTCTTTTTGTGTGGCGTTCCCTTTGGCCGTGGGCAACCCAGAGCTGCAGATACCTTCCAGAGCGCCCCAGTGTGTGTTCGGCTATACCGCTAACCCTGGTTACCAGGCCTACGTTATCCTGGTGGTCCTCGTTTCTTTTTTTATTCCTTTCCTGATGATGCTGTATTCCTTTATGGGCATCCTCAATACTGTGCGGCACAACGCGGTACGAATTCATAGCTATCCTGAGGGCATATGCCTCAGTCAAGCGAGCAAACTGGGCCTCATGAGTCTGCAGAGACCCTTCCAGATGAGCATCGACATGAGCTTCAAGACACGTGCCTTCACCACCATCTTGATTCTCTTTGTCGTCTTCATCATCTGCTGGGCTCCGTTCACGACCTACAGCCTGGTGGCCACGTTTGACAGCCGCTTCTACTACAAGCACAACTTCTTCGAGATCAGCACCTGGCTTCTGTGGCTCTGCTACCTCAAATCTGCTCTGAACCCGCTGATTTACTACTGGAGGATCAAGAAATTTCATGATGCCTGCCTAGACTTAATGCCCAAGTCCTTCAAGTTTTTGCCGCAGCTCCCAGGCCACACAAAACGACGCATTCGCCCTAGTGCTGTGTACGTGTGTACAGAGCACCGAACAGTAGTGTGAGACAAGAACAATTGCATGTTTACACGTGGGTGGTAGTTTTTTTTCCACCTTCTGACTGATTTTTTTAAAAACGTGGCTTCCTCATCTTATACACGCACACACACACAGACACACGTACACGTGTATGTACATAGTTTCATTCACATGTAGGTATACATGAGTGTATTGGATTGGGTGCATGGGTGTGTATGTACAAGTTGAGAGAAATTATTTATTGGTTCTATTGTTTGCTACCAGGATGTCTGATAGTGAAGCAAAGACAGGTGTTACCTCCAGGATTCAAGGGAAGCTCACACTTTGGGGGATAAAGTTGTGGGTCCTTTTTTTCGCTCTTACCACATGGATAGGGTTTGTACTCAGTGCTCACTGAACCTTTTCTTTGCATTGAATTGTAGGTGTGTTGTATTGTTGTATGCTGCTAAGATATTCTTATTTGAGTTTTGCATGGTTTTTTTTTCCCCTAGGAAGACACTGCTGCTTTTTTGCCATTGCATTGGAGCCAAAAACCTTGCATTCCTCAGTGGAAAAATGTCAACTATTTAATTATTATTATTAAAAATAATGACTAAGTTGTTATTAATGGTAATAGTAAAATTCTAGGGGTTGTGACATTTGAAAAGTCATTAATATTTACTTTGGTGCACTTTATGAAAGAGTTATGAACTGCAATTCATTTGATGTTTTAGGCCACACATTTTTCGAGTTATTTTTACATGTGGCTCATTTTATTTTAATCTAGTCTGTTAGTAAAAGGAATGCTCTTCTTCATTCTAGGCATACAGTTTCTTTCATCTTTCCTCTGAATTCCCAGTTTTATTGGCTGAAACTATTAAAGGTAATTAAATCCAGCAGTATTTTTGTTATAGTAGGGGTCAAAAGGGCAGAACCGAGGCAGTGGAAAGCCAAAGGTTTGTATCAAATAGACATAAGGATAGGGACTGGGTCTATGATTTGGTTAGTATAGAGAAATCTTCGACAAGGAAATTCTCTCTTCCAACGCAAGTCGATACCTTCTCTTCGACATAATAGGTTGTTTAGAGCAATGAGAAGTTAAGTGATTTGCCAAGGGTTCTCCAGCCAGTATGTGTCAGAGTCTAGGATTTGAATTCAAGTCTTCTGCCTCCAAAACCAGATCTCTAGCCACTGCCCCGTGCTCTCTATATAAAATAGGAAATGGTCGTTGAAGAGGAGAAAGTTGTCTTAGATCGTTAGGGTTAATTTGAGTGACTATAGAATTGTTCATTGTATTCGGGTACAGGGTATGTTACATTTAGTGACGGAGAAGGAATCGAAGAAGGTTCAGAGTTTTCTTGACCTTGTATAGACCAGAACCTGTATATAGGGAGGGGGTATAGAGTTGTAGAATTGCTTATGCACTGAAAATTAGAAATTAACCTACATGCAAAGCTAAGTGAATTGTCAAGGCCATGAGATGATTTATTCACCGAGAAGATTAGCAGTTGGGTAACATTTCTTCCAATGCTTTTTGTATAATCCCTCGTGTTCAAGGATCCTGCTGGGCTATGACTGTAGTTCCTTCCAGGCCTGTCCACAGAGGTGGGTTGGGGCAGTGTATCAGCTATGTTAATGCCAACCTCTCACAAAGCCAGGGTTTAGGGACATAGGCTTTCCCCGAATTGAAAATCTTGCACTAGTAAGTGAGAATGGGATAGATTAAGAAACCAGAGCCATACCACCGGAGTAGGACAAGTATTTAAGTTGCTTTTTTCCAGTAGTAGTGATGAATCCATATTGTCTCTTCCCAGCCCCGCTTTCTTATCAATTTAAAAAAAATACTGAGTGTCTCCATCTTGACAGCTGGAAATGCAGTGACTACTTACGGGCCTGATCCCACTACTAATCAGCACGAGACCTCTGACCTGCTGCATTTCTGATCTGCACTGGTTTGCCCCTCTTTAGGTAACCTGATGAAACCTCTGCTTTTGGGGCTCACCATATTTATGACAAACTTAATGTGAATACCCAGATGTCATAGCCTACTATAGCTCAGAACTCTTGAGCTCAAAGGATCGCCTCTCTGGTGACTAGGATTACAGGTTCTTATTGCTGGTAATTTATAGCATGTGTACAAAACATCCAGGTGGTATAAGATAAGGGCAAGGAAAGTAAATCTAGCAGGTCTCTAAGGAACTGAACTTTGGGCTTCTCTGCTCTAATCAAATTGAAGTAATAACTATTAATATTTGTGATTTGTAGTATCATCACCCTCAGCCCCAACCTCCACAGCTTGAGTTTCAGTGATTTCAGGGTAGTAATCATCATTAATAGCTCAAAAGAGTGTTTGCAGAAATGGAAATAGATATTTGAATAATCCAAATCAGAAGAATATAAAGACATTGCTTTCCAGTATTTCCTTCAATTTTTTGCTTCTCCATATCTTCCTCAATATTGGTATAGTGCATGGCACCATCTGAAGAGCTGTGGATTTGGAGGGCTAAAGGAAACATGAAAACCCAGGGGCTCTGACTTTAAGAGATTCATCTGCTATCAAGTTGAAGGCTTTTGTAACATTATGTAGATCCACGTGTTGGGTTGGGGCCATTTTCATGTGATAGTCACCTACATCTTTAAGTTTTTAAAAATCAATATTGTTCACTAATTCCTAACTTCTAATTCATAAATAAAATTATTACTTGCTAGCATTAGAAATTTGACAGTATTCATCAAGGATAGATTAACATTTATTAAACTGTTCCACGAGCCCTGGTGTTCCTCCTTATGATGTCACTAGGGGTCTCGTAAGAAATTTTTAATGCCATCAATATTTTTCCCTCTAACATATGAAATAATGGAATATGTGTCGGTAGTACTTGTGGGACAATTTTTCAGAATTTCTCTAACCATCTTTTTTATTCCTGAGTTGATTAATACCCTCATTCCCAGTCCAGCATTTAGGGGTTTTGTTAATATATTTGAAGTCCAAAACTACTCTGTGGCCAAATTAATTTAGTGGATGTTTACTTATGTAAAATATAAACACTATCATCTATACTAGTCACAGATTGAAATGTGTTGTTCACCTTTAACCAGTTTTTCACTAACTGGATTTTAAAAACAGGTATTAATGTGGTATAACTGAAGAGATAGTAAGTCTCTAAGGCTGACAATCAGTATAATCTGCATTTTCCTACATGGTTGTTTTTATTCACTGTGTGTTTTTGTTTTAAAAATTCTGCCTGGTAGTTGTAATTTTATCTTTTACTTTTACTGTTAAAGAATAGCTTGTTAGGTACTCTTGTACTACTTATGGACAGTGCAGCATTTGACAAGATTACATGTTGAGATGCCATGCAGTGCTAAAAGTATCCTGAAAGATCAACCGTGATACCTGGCAGTGATGCTAATAACCCTGGAAAATCGCTGGATCCTATGGTAGAATTTCTAGGTTATGTTTAGGGATCATAAGATCTTGTTGTATCTAGAGCTGGAAAGATGCCTCAGAGGTCATCTATTCCAACCCCCTTGTTTCACAGAAGAGGGAACTGAGGCCTGGAAGGATTGAAGGACTTACCCTAGATTGCATAGGTAGTAAGTGACAGCTAGAATTTTTTCATTATTAAATTTTATTTTTAATTTATGGAATATAACAAGTATTTCTAAAGTTCGATCTCAGGTCCTATTCAATATTCTTCCCACTGCAGTACCTTTAAAGAGATCTAACTTTTTCTGGTTTGCTTAAAATTAGCATTTGAATTTGTACTGTCAGGTGCAGAATCTTTATTTGTTGACTGTTTACTTTTATATTTTTGTTGGACACCACTGAATATGCTACTACTATTTACTACCATTCACAAGATCTAGAACTGATTTTTAAAAGGCTCTGGAAGAAAAGAAAATATGTCCATGTTGCAAACTAAACAGAATTATTTCTTTGGTGAATTGTTATGTTCTTCTGTTCTCTTCTGTTGTCAGTCTTTTAGAAATCACAACCATACAGTCACCCATTTCTCATTTTTCTTTTTTGACTTAATGCTTGCAAATGTGTTGGGGATTAGGACTGAGACTGATATTAGCCTCTAATACAGTGGTGAATACAATCTGCATATTTATTATGCCTTATTTGTTGACATTTGTCTTACACAAAGCCCTTTGCTGTATGTCAAGTTTCCCTTGTCTACAGACCTGTTCACCTCCAAATTATTGAAGGAACAATAAGTGATTTGAAATTTAGAAGTCATTATTTTTAAGTTCAATTGAAGATAAATATCTATTATTTTTTCTTTCTCCCTGGAGAAATATCCTTAGTTATTAACTCATTCTGTGTGGCTTCATGGGAAGTATATGAAAAAGGAGGGTCAAGATGAACTTGATTTTTATTACTCTGCTATTCTAGTCATGTTCAATCAAAGCATGAGTTAAAATGAGTATCAGTCATAACTTTTAATCTATATAAATCTATTGCCAATGGTGGTCTTTTGTAAAAAGCTATTAATATTGATGATAATAATAATTGATCTTTGTTTTGGCTGTTTACAATTCCATGAAAATGTTTATGTATATATCCAAGAGAATTGTACTTATCAACTTATCTTCCTTGCCTGACATTTTCATACTACTGTGATTTTGAATCTTTATGTGAAGAACTGCTGGATTACAACTTGTTCTCATGAGAATTTTACAATCGTAATTCTGCACTTTTAACTTCTCTGGAAACTCCCATTTTGTAACAACTAAAGCAGACCTTCAGAGCACACGTTTCTTACTGCAGATAAAATAGTGACGCATTTCCTAGATGTCTGTCCATCTCTGTTAGAGCCAGCTCTTCGTGATGAAGTGAGGTTTCCTTTACAGCTGGAACTCACTTTTGTGGAAAAGCTTGAATTATTGGTTTTAAAGTTTGAATCTTATACAAATGGTTGTTCTGTGCATATTCTTATCTCAGTTGTGAAGATGACTCCCAACAAAAAAAAATAAATGTTTAACTTTTTATTTTTAAGAGTGAGAATTTTTTTTAATGTTAAGAAGACAGTAAATTTTGCTCTGGTAGGTACCAATGTCTTGGGAAGGAGTGAGTTCCCCTTTGCTGAAAATCTTCAAGCAGATACCAGATTAATACTAGTTGACTTTATTATAATGGGAATTCTTTTTTGGGTATGGATTAACTCAGTGACTATTAAGCATCTTTTGAATATTCTGGGATAGAGACATATTCTGCTTGAATAATTTTTCTTCAGTTTTGCTTTGTTTAAATTAAGAGTTTAATTTCAATACTTGTTTCCTTTGAATTTTATTTTTATTATTCAGATAAGATTCCAAGAATTGCTTGTAGGTTAACAATGATTATTCTGGTATTAGCAGTTCTTAAAATAATTCAGAATGAGATGAATACTCACCATCAGGAAGTATGCTGTAGAAATTCTCCCCAACAGCATTTATTAAGTACATGCTATGCAATAGATATTATGCTAGATACTGGAGATACTATAGTGAAAGTTATGCCTTCCCTGTCCCCAGAGGCAATATGGCCCAGTGAGGGGTACAGGGAATGACATCGATAATCTGAGACACAATGTGTAGCCATCCAGTCTGTGCTCGAAGATGTCCAGACAAGGAGAACCCTTTACATCCGGGGTAGGCCATTCTGTTTTGAGACAGCTCTAATGGTTAGGAAGTTCTTTCCTACATCGAGCGAAATTAAGTTTTTATTTGCAATTTTCACCCATTGTTCCTAATTGTGCTACCTGGAGTCAAGCAGAACAGTGCCGGTGTCCTGATCCTCTAGATATCTAAAGAAACAAATCTTCTTGTCCTCCCCATCGCCATCTTCCAATATTCTTCCAGGTGTTTGGGGCATGACCTTGAGGCTATCTGGTTCCTGTTTTCTAGACTTCCTAGTTTACCAGGGTCCTTCCTGAAAGGTCCCCAGAACTGTACACATCTAAATAGGGCCTGATTGGTGAAATTAGGACAACACAATTATTGTGAATATGGGATACTATGCCTCTCAATGTGGCCTAAAATTCTATTAGCTTCTTTGCCATATCACAGCAGAATGGTTCATTTTGAGCTTAGGGTTTACTAAAGAAATTTATGTAAAGGATTTACCTTATATCCTGCTACTTTGCTAAAATTAATTGTTTTAAATCATTTCACTTTTTCAGATGAACTGTTATCTAACCTACCTCTTCCTTATTGCCCTTGTGAAGTTGATATTTTGAAGTCCAGTATAAAACTTCACATTTATTCCTATGAAATTTCATCCCAATAGATTTGACCCAATATTCTTGCCCTGTAATATCTTTGTGGAAACTTAGCTAATGTGTCAGCTGTCCTGCGAGGGTTGTGTTATCTGCAAATTTGCTATTTGCTATTTATGCCTTTAGGTTACTCTAAAAATATCAAACATTCTGGTATAGAAATCCTTGGGACACTTCAGTGACGATATACTTCCAAAGTGAGATATAACTGCCTTTCAAAAAGAAAACCCGAAATTTCTGACCCTGGCATTCAAGACATTATACATCCAGACCCTAACCCGCTTACAGGTCCAGCCTCACCTCACTCAGGTTATAGTCACCATTCCTGTAACCACCCTCCACTGCCCCTAGGAGGTCAACATGACTTCCACTTAGTCACATACACCAACTTTCAAAGAAGGTGACTGAGCTTAGAATCAGGGAACCTAGGCTTGATTTTCAGCTTTGCTATTTATTATCTGTGTGACCTTGGACAAGTTGTTTAACCTCATCTTCAATCAGCTATGAAGTTGGAATTATAATACTTTATATCACAAGGTACACAGGAGGCTCAAATACTGTATGAAAAGTACTTTGTACAACAATGACTTCTATATAAAGACCAACTATTATTTGAGGATAATATGCTGACATCTAAGTAGAAACTTCCAATCCCTACTTCATATTAGTTATGAATAATAGATTTACTGGAAAGGATCTTAGAGGTCATATGGTCTATAATTTCCTCATATTAGAAATGAGGAAAATAAGTCATAGAGTGGTTAAGTGACTTGCTCAATTTCACTGATCTAGGGGACAGAATCAGGATTCAAACCCTGGTCCCATTCTCCAAATCTTGTGTTCTCCTATATCATGTAATAAAAAGAATACCTGATTCAGAGAAAAGGACCTTGGGGCAGCTAGGTGGCGCAGTGAGTAGAGCACCAGCCCTGGAGTCAGGAAGACCTGAGATCAAATTTGGCCTCAGACACTTGACACACTTACTAGCTGTGTGACCTTGGGCAAGTCACTTAACCCCAACTGCCCTGCCAAAAAACAAACAAAAAAATAAAACAGAGAAAAGGACCTGAGTTTGAATCCTGCCTAGGTCAAAGACCTTATTGTCCAAGATTGCTTAACCTCTACAAAGATCCTCCAAGTCCTCTTCCTCCTCCCCCATCTCTCTGTCTCTGTCTCTGTCTCTGTCTCTGTCTCTGTCTCTGTCTCTCTCTCTCTCTCTCTCTCTCTCTCTCTCACACACACACACACACACACACACACACACACACACACTCCTCATTAGAACATAATAGGCCCTAAAAAAAATCTTTATTGTATTTTATTTACCTCTTTTTATTTGCATAGGTAGTCTAGGCCTAGAGTCTGCTTCTTACTCATCTCCTCTGCCTTTAAGAATCTTTGTCTTCGTTTAAGATTTAACTCAGAAGCAGAGGCCTCTTCCATATAGCTTTCTCCAAAGCCTCAACTGAAAATGTTCTCTCCTTCCTGAAATTCTCCTTGCTTACTTTTGGCTCTGACCACTCCCTACTTCCTATTATAATTAGCTGCATACATGTCAGTTTCTGCTGTGCCCCTGCCCCAAGTAGAATGGAAGTACTTTCAAGGTGGAAACCATCTTTTTGTCTTTGTTTCTCCAAAAATGAATTCCCAAACATATGTTGTAGGTGTTTAATAAGTGCTTGTTGAACTGAATTGAATTTAAAGCAGTTAGTTGCAAACATAGTGTGTGTAAACATAGTAAAACAACATGCTCTAGTGAAAAAAGCACTGGATTTAGGAGTTGGGATTCAGCTCCTCACTCCTGTAGTTAGGGATGCCATGAAGTGACTTGCCCTTGTTCACACATTTCTAAGCCTGTTTGCTCATTTCTAAAATGACTAGATGGCCTCTGAGGTCCCTTCCAGCTCTAAGTCTGTGGTGCTATGAACCAATTTATTTGTCATTAGGCTGTTAATTAGAAATTACAAATTAAATTTCTCCAAGTGGATCCACTGAAAAGTTGTAGGTGATACAACTCAGAACTACCATTTACATAGCATGTTAGGATTTAGAGCTGTTAGGAACCATAGAGATCTATCTACAAGGCGACATTTGTAGTAACTGTCAGAACCAGGATTTGAATTTACTGACTCCAGGTTCATTCTCTTTCCACTAGACTATGCTGCCTTACTGTGTATTTGCAAACAGTGAAGTTGAATTTCTTTTAAACTTCTGTATGATTCAGAATGCACCTTAATAATCATAACAGCTATTACAAGTTAGGTTTTGCTTTATGTGAGCTCTAGCTTGTAGGGTTTGGCAAATGTGATTGAAGAAATAAGGGCTGGAGAATCAAGACTGGATGGTATTTTGCTATAATAGGAACATCCTTGAGTAATTTGCAGCAATTCTCCCCAAACAGTTACTTTGAAGCCTTGTGTTTTTCACAGTGGGACAAGGGCATTCATCTGAAAACTCCACTGTCAGCACATTTCCTTCTAAAATATTAATCATGCACTGTTGTATGCATAAAAATACATGAAGCATTTGGGGAGGAGGGGTATTAAAATCAACTTAATTTCTTGGCTCCACAATTCCCCAGAGCTATGGAATCTATCATCCTGTTTGTACTCCTTCCTTCTACAATGTGCAGAGTAGTATTTATGGGTTCCATCCACATACTTCCACACCAAAATATTTTGTGGCCAGACCAGTTTGGGAAATGCCAGTGAGTAGAACTATGATGTATTGAACTTAGCTTTCTGTGCATTTTCTCATTAAAAAAAACCACTTGAATAAGAGTCGATGGGCTTTTTGTAACATTTTTTCTCTAGCACTTGCCAGAGATTTAGCTTTGGACATGTCACTTGACAAGCCTCAGTTAAGTGCTGTAAAATGGGGGTTGTAGTAATTGTACTATTGTGCTTAAAGGATTGTGTGAAGATAAAATGGTATTTTATATTGGCATATATGTGTATTTGCGTACACATATGCGTATATAATACTGTGTAAGTGATGATGCATTATCTAATTGTGAACTGTTATAATTAAATAAAATGGCACTTCTTCGTTTTTAGATATTAACACCTATGGCCTCAGAGCCCAAGTATGACCACCATGACAAGTTCAATGCTCAACAAATTCCGAAAACAGCAAAATAAGGGATCTTACCAAACTCCTTCTTTGATACAATCTGGTCTTGGTATCTAAGCCAGAGAAAATCAAAACAGAGAAAGAAAACTATAACTTAATATGGATGCAAAACATTTTAATAAAATGTTAAAGAAGTAACAGCAACATAATACAAAGACTATATATATTATGATTAGGTTAGATTTACACTAGGAATACAAGGTTGGCTTAATATTAGGAAAACTAACATAATTGACCAAATTAATAACAGAAAAATAAAATGTATATTATTATACATATATATGTACATACATGTGTATATATATAATATATATATATATATATATAGAGAGAGAGAGAGAGAGAGAGAGAGAGAGAAAGCTTGAAAATACAACATTCACTTCTGTTAAAAAGAGTAGAAACATAGGAATAAATAAATCTTTCCTTGAAATGATAAACAGTATCTTCCTATAACCAAGCTGTTGTTATCCATAATGGAGACAAACTGGCATCCTTTCCAATAAGATCAAGAGTGAGGCAAGGGCATCTTTCATCACACTTTCTATTAAATATAGAACTAGAAATGCTACCTATAGGGGGCGGAGCCAAGATGGCAGCTGGAAAGCAGAGACTAGTTTGAGCTCCCCACCAAGTCCCTCTAAAAACCTATAAAAATGGCTCTGAACAAATTCTAGAACTGCAGAACCCACAAAATAGCAGAGGGAAGCAGGACTCCAGTCTAGGACATCCTGGATGGTTGCTGGGTGAGGTCTTTCGCTCACAGAGCTGGGAGTGGAGCAGAGCCCAGTATGGGCTGCGTTGACCAAAACATACAGCCTGAAGAAGTCAACAAAGTAAAAGAGCCTACAACAATAGCCTCCAAGAAAAACACAAACTGGTCTCCAGCCATGGAAGAGAGCTCAAAAAGGATTTGGAAAAGCAAGTCAGAGAAGTAGAGGAAAAATTGGGAAGAGAAATGAGAAGGATGAGAGAAAACCATGAAAAACAAGTCAATGACTTGCTAAAGGAGAACCAAAAAAATACTGAAAAATATACTGAAGAAAACAACACCTTAAAAAATAGACTAACTCAAATGGCAAAAGAGCTCCAAAAAGCCAATGAAGAGAAGAATGCCTTGAAAGGCAGAATTAGCCAAATGGAAAAAGAGGTCCAAAAGACCACTGAAGAAAATACTAGCTTA
>JAQQSZ010005076.1:0-13963 GCA_028646595.1 Phalanger gymnotis
CTTTTTTTTTATCTTCTTCCTTCTTCTTTCCTGCGGGGTAAGATACCCAATTGAGTATGTATGGTATTCCCTCCTCAGGTCAAATATGATGAGAGCAAGATTCACTCATTCCCCCTCACCTGCCCCCTCTTCCCTTCCTACAGAACTGCTTTTTCTTGCCACTTTTATGCGAGGTAATTTACCCCATTCTATCTCTCCCTTTCTCCCTCTCTCAATATATTCCTCTCTCATCCCTTAATTTGATTTTAGCTTTTTAGATACCATCCCTTCATATTTAACTCACCCTGTGCCCTCTGTCTATACACACACACACACACACGCATATTCCCTTCAGCTACCCTAATATTGAGGTCCCAGATCTAGTTCTTCATCTTCTACAGTGACATAAAAATATCTTACTCTTCAGAAAGATACTTTCTGTACTTGTTAATTAATACTTTTTGGCCCCTTGCTGTGCATGTCATAGAAGGGATTCCTGTTCATGTTTGAGTTGACATACAACTCTTCCATACAACTCTTGTAAACCTTATTTTGTGATTCAAGTCAGTACAGTTTTTTTTTTTTGTCTTGTGCTATTTGAATTATGTCTTTTTGGTCTTGAAACTTCATTTATAAAAGAGAAGGAAACTGAATATTATAAAAAAGTTTATTTTATTATAACTGCTATACTAGTATAGCCAAAGAAAATTTGCCTACCAAATTTAAAAAAGCAGAGCAGTATCTTGGGTATTGTTATTATTTGTGTGAGCACGCTTTCGTGTGTGTGTGAGTGCGTCCTTTACTACCCCTCTTAGAGTCTTTGACTAAATTTTAACTGTGCTGTATGATCTTTAGTTTCATATATGATGCAATATTCATTCATATGATATGGAAAATAAGTCTTGTGTCTCGAAGGCATTTATAAATACTTGTATTTATAAAACTTCTAAAGAACAATTTGTGTGTTGTCAGTCTTTAACCCTGGTGAGAATACTTTCATTTTTCCAAGGATGAAAAACTCAAGTCTCTACCTAGCCCCTAATGCTTTATATAAAACTTCAAAATCCAATTCTTTTCCAGGGCACTGTAGTCAAGAAGACCTGGATTTTAATCCTGGTCTTGGCCATTTTATGACCTTGGGCAAGTCATTTAGCCTCCGTGTGTCTCAGTTTTCTCATCTGCAAAATGAGATGGCTTCCAAGGTCTGTGTGTTGCTATGATATTTCTAGAATTTTAAAAAGTTTTATAAATATTAGTTATTACTAGCCACTTTCTGTTCAAAATAATGTAAATTTTTTTTGGATTAATTTTGGATAAAACTCATATAATCAGTATGTCAGGAGAGAGTGGATTTAGGAGTCAGAAAGACCTGGATTCAATTGTATTTCAGATGGAGATACATTGGCTATGAGTTACTGGGAAAGACACTTTAATTTTCACTGGTGCAGGCAACTTTTAATCTGCAAAAATAGTCATATATCTGTATGGGCAGAAGATATTTTCCTCACCAGAGTTCCCATACCAGTGAAATTACAGGACTTGTCAAAAAAAATAATCATTTACCATGACCATTTTGAACAGGATAACTTTTATCATCCGGTCAAGCTCTTTGAGGGTGGGGACTATTTTATTTTTGTTTTTGTAGCCCCAATGCCAGGCACAGAGTAGGTGCTTAATAAATGTTTATACAATGTTGCCATGTTAAGAATGAACTGGCTAGATTCTACAGCAGTGCCTAACTACCAGAAAAATATACATTGTTTGGGAATGTGTAAGAAATGCTGCTTATCAAAGAGCTTAAATATTTAACAAGCCCAAAGATGTTGGCAGCAATTATGGCCTTATTTTTGGTAAAAGGACCTCAGGTGTAGCTGTATTTATATTGAATTCAATTTATCAAACATATATGAATTCCATTTATGGTCAAAGCACTGTGTTAGGGAGATTGAATGCTGTGGGCAGTTGTAATGTTATCATATCACTTTTGCTTTTACAAACCTTTGTGAATTATAGTGTAAGTATTCTCCCCATTTTACTTAAGTGGAAACTGAGGCTCAGAGCTTAAATTACTTGTTGGAGTAAATATTAGCGCATAGACTAATAATACCTCTAGGTCTTTTGACTCTTAAATCGATTGTTCTTCCCATTAAGATAGGTCCAGTGCTCAATTATTTACTTTTTATGACTATAGCAACTGTATCATGGGCCACTTAAGATGTTCTGTCCATAGAGCTTTCTTGCAAATGACTTTTAAAATAAAGTCTAAAAATGTTATATTCAGTTTTGTAAATGTTCATAATGAAGACTGTTGATTTCCATTATTACTTCTCTGAATTCCTTTCGCATGAGTTGTTGAAATGCCCGCATTATCTTACTGTATTATTATTGTTGTTTTTATTATAATCATAGTGATATTCGTGTCTCTGGGACTTGGAATTTTGATTACAGCAGTTCTGTTTGTTCTCAAACAGTTGATTATTTTGGAACTATTAGATTCATTTTGTCACTGAATATAAAAGGTAAAGTTTTTTGGAATTAAGGTAGAGGTTGAGCTATCAGCTTTCCTATTAATACTGTTTATTCTGTGGCTAGAGAAATAGAGAATGTTTTGATCTAGGTTTTATTTTAATTTCAATGAAAATTTGTAGGGCACAGTATTTAGACTTAGTTCATATTTTTAAGAGTATTTTTCATCATAGAAGTTTGTTTACCTCAGAGTTGTGAAGATGAACCAGAGATTTGAATATATAGAACATTATGATTATATTAAGAACATTCGAATATACACATAAGAATAAAAAGAACATTATCCCATTACAGCATACGGTGACAACAAAAATATTTAGTCTTTGATTTGAGGTCTGCAGTAATACTGCTTGTTTGCCTTACAGTGAAATTTACAAGTGGTAATAGAGTGTGTCTTCTAGACTTCTTTTTTTTTTTTTGTATCAGCTTAAAGTGTAAAAGGATAATTGTAAGAGGTAGGCTCAAGGAGATGGCATCATGGGATGGTGTTACCTCTGTTGTGGAAGAATGTTCCTTTATGACATGAGAACAAGTGCCAGAGGCCTTATTAAAAGCCTGCATGTTGTGAATATTAACGATGTTGCTTAGGACAGAGTTTGAGTTTGAACTTGGTAAATTATTGTAAAATTTCAAAGAATTTGGACCTCATCATCTTTGAAGTTTATTTGCACTTCATTTGGTGTTTGATCTGTATTGTAACAACTTTCCCCACTTAAGACACAGAATGATCTTCCAGGTTATAAATAAAACAGGATTGGAAAGGTGAGCTGTATGTTCGAAATAGGAACTTTCTATGGTGCTTTTAGTTCTCTACAACTCTTGTATGGCTTTCAGAGATTCTGTGACTGTCATCTATATCAGAAGCTTTTATTCCAGGTCTTTATGTCTCTAATGCTCTGATAACTTGTGGTCCGCTTTCCTTGTCTCCTCAGAGTAGTGAATTCTTACCAATTAAATTTTTTTTTTGGTAATCTCTGACTCTTACCTGTTTTGGTCATCATTTCTGCTGTGAGCTCAAGAACATTTGAGGGTCTTATATAGCCTACTTGGAATAAATGAGGGTATTGCTACTGTGCTTTTTATGGAAATAAGAGTAACAGACTTGATCAGATAAAACAACAGCAACAAGAAACATAAACATCTGTTGGTGACTACCTGATATTAGTTGTCTTTTTGATCACTTGACAGGAATATCATGGGGTCATAAATCTAGAACTAAAAGAGACCTCACAGGTGGTATCTTGCTATTAGTATGGGAGAATAGAGAGAGCACTGGACTATGAATCAGTTAATGTAGTCCTGCTATGTATTAGATTCAACCTTAGGCAAAAGACTTCAGCTTTGTGTGCCTCAGCTTCCTCCTTTGTAAAATGAAGGGAGTGGCATAGTTAGCATACGTCATTATTACCCCTCTGGAATCTTGTGTGATCATTTAATCAGAGTTCTTAATTCTTTCTGAATTGTTTGCTTTGTAGTGTTGCTTTACATCAGTTGTTCTCCTTGTTCTGCTCACTTCATTTTATTTATATCAGTCAGTTTATATGAGCCCTTCTAGCTGTTCTTAACCTATCCCTTCATCATTTCTTGTAGTACAGTAGTATTCCATTGCATTCATATGTGATATTTTGTTCAATAATTTCTCAATTGATGGCCACCCTCTTAATTTCTGTTTCTTTGTTACTACAAAAATAGTTTGTGTGTAATGGGTCCTTTTCCTTGTTCTTTGATCTTCTTTATGTTGTAGATTATCTTTTAGGTTATCTTTAAAAAGGTCCCTTTCCATATCTTAAGATAAAATACTGTGATATAACTGGGATAGACTTACAGTTGATAAGCCTCTATTTCAGTGCCTTCATGAATATGTCTTAATTAGTTTTGGTGAGTAAAATAAGTTATCATTGCCTTCTGATTTGGCTTCATAATTTAAAGAAAAAATTCAGTATGCTTTACTAGATATAGTATTGTTTTTCTTTTCTTTTTTTCTAGAAGGCATTACCTCCGAGCTATCAAGAATGGGTATAATTGGACACAAATTACTTGAGAGAAGTAATTATTTTGATATGGTTTCATTTTGTAGACAAAAATTGTCATGTGTCTACTGATATTGTTATGTGTCATGTCTTCTGATCCTAGGCTGAGTCTGAACCACCGGCTTTGACTAGATGAAACTGGATTGAGCTGGTTTTCCATTCTATAGTTAGTTCTTAGTTCCGTGCTGGATTTCATGCCATTCACGGTTTTTCATTGCTCTTTTTTGTTGTGATTTTAAGTCTTTAATTTTTAAGAAAGAATATTACAACAAATGTTCAGAAGTTATAGCACTTAAATAGCAGTCTTGCATGAGTACTAAAAATATTTCACTGGTTCTTGGAATAAGGAAAAGTAAAGTATTTCAGAGATCATTCAAAGTCACAATGAAATAGGATCATTTGCACTAACATGCAGAGGAAACTGCAGTCGAAACTAGAGGAAAAAAACCCACACCAAGAACTGACAACGTATTTAGATATCAAAAAATATGCAAATAGCTGGCAACTGTAGGGATTGTTATTGAGTCCTCTTCAAAAAATTGTGCTCAAAAATGGAAAACGAACATTAAGAACTCACAGCTTATTGCTGTGATACAACCCATTTAAGCATCAGAAAATAAGTAAATATTTGACACCTGAAGGGTGCTGTTATTATTAGCTCTTCATTGTGGATCTTAAGTTGGAAGAACAGTGAGAATAGTTAAAATATAGATGTTAACTATTGGTATGAAGAAAAAAGATTGCTATAGTTAAAACAGTATAAAGAATGGAGTGCAGATAATTTTTACAGATAAAACTCACTATTTCTTTCAAAGCTATATTGAAATGACTTAGAAGAAGTTGAAGTGAGCCTGTAAGATTTGGGCATCTTCACCAGACTGCAAAACATCCATCTAAAAAAAAATGTTTTGTAAGTTCCAGTACACCTAGCTAGAGGTCTTGTTCTCATTGAGAAAATAATGTAGAGAAAATAACTCTGATAAATGTATTGTCATACTGAGAAGCAGGATTACTATCAACAATTACATGTCAACAAAGACTAAGTGCTTGCTATGAGTTAGACACTGGGCAAGCACTTGGGAATACAAATATAAGCAAAAAGGAAGATAATTCTTGCCCTCAAACAACTGACATCCTAGTGGGGGAAGACAACACAGAAGATGAAAATTGGGGAATGGAGGGAAATGAAGTCTGAAGAGTCATGAGTGGGACCTGGGGAGCAATGTAGGAGTGAACATAGCTAGCCAGATCAGTTTCCATAAAATGTAGGTTTTGGGAGGGACTGATCAATTATAGGAAGGGGCAGGGTGGAGTGATGTTCCAGGTTGATAAGGCTGCTATGTGGGTGGGTGGAGAAAGAAGTCTAGAGAGTTAAGAGTGGGGCCTGGAGAGGAAAGAAGGCAGGAATAGAAATCCCCAAATGGATATGGAATGAAGCACCATGCCACGTGTCATGAAAGATTAAGGTATTTATATAAGGGATACTTCAGTGGCATAACAGCTTGCCTGATTTTTAAGCCCCATTGAAATAGTATTAAATTTGGAAGAAGTAACTGTCAAAAACATAAGTATATCCAAAGTGGTAAATGTTTGGTTCATAATGAATTAAAGAATATATGTCAAAATCTTGCAAGCTCAGTGACAAATTGTATAAAAGAATGGAAGATACTCCATATTAAGCCAGGAAAACCAGGAGACAGAGATTAGGAAAGAGAGAATTCTAGGCCTAAGGGTCAGTCAGTATGTTTTAGGAATATAATTCTGACAACTCTGTGGAGAATGGATTGGAAAAGGAATAGACTCAAGGCAGGTAGATTAATTAGTATTTAAGACAGGAGTCAATGAGGACCTAAACTAGTCTGCTGTCTATAGTCTGTTAGCAGATAGAATGGGATAGATGTGAGAGATATGGAAGTAGAATTGACACAAAAATTGTCAAAAACTGTTTTTGTGGGTTAGGCAGAGGGAAGAGTTGTAGATGAATCCAGTTGTTGTGTTTGTCCTTCGTTCTAGAAGAGGACCATGACATCAGGGAAATGATGACATGACTTGCAATTGATTGATTTGAGTGAGAGAGGGCTGTGCAAGGTCACTAGCCTCACTTTCTCCTCCAGAGCCATCTGGGTTCAGTGGCATGATATTCACCAGGACGACTGGAGATGGCCCAGGATGCATTAGGAGACCCTGGCCCTTCCAGGCTAAGGTCTTTCAGGTTCTTACTTTGAATGAGATGAGTCTAGTGCTGTACACTTGAATGTCTAAAAGGATTATGATCTCCTTAGCAGAAATAAGAAAGTTGAGTAAGAGGGGTTGGGCTTGGGGGACTGGAGAATGAGGGTTTTGGGTTTTTTTTTTTTGAGAAATCCTGAGTTTAAAATGCCTAGAGAACATACAATTTGAAGTATCCAGTAGGCAGTTGGTAATGTGGGACTAGTGCAGAAGAGAGACTAGTCATGGATATATGGGATTTAGCCGTCATCTACATAGAGATGATAATTTAACCTGTAAAATCTTATGAGGTTACCAAGATAGAAGAAAATATGATTCATGATGGAGACTTAGAGGATATCCACAGTTAAGGAATGGGATGTGAATGATGATCCAGCAGAGAAGACTGAGAAAGAACAGTCAGGTAAGGAAAGAGTATCCTAGCCAGGAATAAAAAGGTGATCTAGAGAATAGAAAGTATCTCCAGGAGGAGAGAGAGGGTGATCAAACATGTTTCATGTTCAGGAATGATGAGGACTGAGAAAAGACCATTATATTTGGCAATTAAGAGATACTTTCAGCTTTCAAGAGAGCAGTTTATAATGTCCAATAATACTCATTCATATGCCACATTTCATTGACTAAAAATTGGACATAGAGTCAATTGATTATCTTTACACTAATTGCTGTTATTGAACATACTGTCCTGGCGCTTCTTTTTTTCTTTTCTTTTTTTGGAGAGTGTGTCATTTTCTCTCTTCCAATAATATTCTTATGGTTTGGCAGCAGATTATATGTCTGTCATCCAAGGACCTTTATTTTTTTTAATTCAATTTTATTTTATTTTCATTTCTGAATTCTCTCTACCTCTCCCCTTTCCCACTCACTGAGAAGGCAAGTAATACAAAATCCATTACAAATATGTATAGACATGCAAAATAAATTCCCAAATTAGAGAGTGAAAGAGAAGAAAATGTGCTGTATAATCCCTTTCCCTTCTCCTTTTGGGTAAGATGAATATTTCTGACCCCAACTGTGTATTCTTTCCTCCTTTAACCATCCCAGATAAGAGTGAGGTTCAAGCCTCGTTACCTGCCCCCACCCCACCCCCCACTCTAGTCATGTCCAGTTGTTGAATAAACTCTTCCTTATGCATTCCGTTTATGTAAAATAATTTTTTACATTCTTCCTCTCCTTTCTCTCTCCTGTTGTATTCCATTTCCCCATCCTTTCATTCTTCTTTTGAGATCATCCAAACACAGTAGAATTACATCCAGGTTCTCTGTTTAATTAAATTTCCACCAATACCTTTGGTGATGATAAAGTTCATCAGGATTACATGTATCATCACTGTATATAAGAATATAAATAGCTTAACCTTGTTTAGACTCTTTTTATTTCTCAGTTATATTTACCTTTTTATGCTTCTCTTTTAAAAAAATAAATTTATTTTTAACATTCATTTAAGAAAAATTCTGAGTGCCGTATTTTCTCCTGCCTTTTAGCCCCTTTCCTGCCCATTGAGAGGGCAAGTAACATATCAGTTAAACATGCAAAATCAAATGAAACATTTTCATATTAGCCAAGTTGCAAAAATAAAAAAAGCAAAAAAAAAACCCTAAAAAGTGAAAAATATACTTTAGTTTGCACTCAGAGATCATCAATTCTCTCTCTTAAAGGTGGATAGCATTGTATTGTATTGTATGGAGTCTTGTATTTGTATGTCAGATTTTTTACTTGTCTTTGAGAAAGTCCATTTTTTTTCATTAAGGGTCCATTTTTTTTCTCCTGTAGAAATATACTCAGTTTGCTGCATAAGTTATTCTTGATTCCAAACTAAATTGATTCTAAACTTGATTCCAAACTTTTTCCTTCTGGAATATCACATTCCAAGCTCTTCACTCCTATTTAGGGATCGCTGCTAAATCTTATGTGAGCTTAACTCTGCTCTGAGGTACTTGACTTCTGTTTGTGTTATTTTTTCCTTAACTGGAAATTCTGGATTTTGGCTGTGATATTTCTGGGAGCTTTCACCTTGGGGTTTCTACTTCGCTTTCTGGGTTCAAGATATGTGGGCAGTTTTCTCTCTTGATTCTTGAAATATGTCTAAGTTTTTTTTTTTCCTTTCTGGCTTTTAGGTAGTCTAGTGGTTCTTAAATATTTCTCTTTGATCTGTTTTTCAGGTCAATTGTTTTTTCTATGAGATAATTCACATTTTATTTTATTTTTTTTAAGTCTTTTGACTGTTTTATTATTTCTTAATGTCTCATGGAGTAATCATTAGCTTTTGTTTGGCCAGTTCTAATAGTCAAAGAGCTTTTTATTTTCTACAGTAAGGTTTTGTGCCTCTTACTCATTTGTTAATTTCCTTTTCATCTTTTTCTTTTGGAGCTTTCATTTTTATTTTGATTTCTCACATTTTTTAAAAAAATGTTTAATTCATCTAGAATTTCTTATTGGTTTGCCTTTTTTACTTTGAAGCTTTGCTAGTAAGTGTTTTTAAATCATTAGGTCATTTTCTTTTTCTGTGTTTGTGTTTTGTGCCTCACTGTCAACATAGTAGCTCCTTATGGTTGAGTTCTTTTTTCTCTTTGCTCATTCTTCCAACCTACTTCTTGTCTTGGGACTTTATGTTAGTTCAGGATTCTGAGCAATTGGGTGGGTAAGAGATTGTCCTCCCTGAGTTTCTGTCCTTTTATATCCTCTGCTGTATTCATAGCTCTCTGGTACCTCTACCTTTTCAGTACTCTCATATTAGTATAATCTTAGGAGAACTCTGTTTATTGGCCTCCTGGTCAGAGTTCTTCAAGTTTCCTGTCCCAGGCTGGGTTCTCTTGCTTGAGTTGCAGTAGACTGCTATTGGACTAACACCATTAGTCCACTGGGAGGTGCTCTGTAGCTTTAGACAGTGACTGAACTGCTGGCTCCTCTTTGGTATAGTACTTTTGACCTGACTATTTCATTGTAGGCTTAGTTTCTAAGTTAAAGGCTGTAATTGAGTCCTTGCTGCTCCGGTCCTAGGTTCAGAACCATACCGTTCTGTTTCCAGAATTTGTTCGTTACTCATTACACACCTGAAGTGGGCTTATGCTATCTTGTGACTGCTCTTCTCCACCTTGGACTGTGACCTGGAAGTGGGTAATGTGTGACAGAGCCGCCAGATGGCACCCATTCCTTTGTGCAGTGTTAGTTCAGAGATTCCATGTGATCTCCCTTTGTCTTGGTACTTTCTGCACTATTGTTCTGTCTCAACTTCCTTCCTTTGGGCACTGAAATGCTGCCCTTTGTTGTTATTACTGTGTCCTGGGCTCCTGGCTAGTCCCTTTCTTAGTGTCTACAGAACTCTCTGTCTTCCTAAGCTGCTCTGGGCTGGAAAAATGACTCACTCTGATTTTTTTTTTCCTTGACTTTTCTGTGCATTTTCTAGATTTTTATGGAGGAGGTGTGGTGGATGAGCTAGGCAAAAATGCTTTGCCCTCCTTCCCAACCCCACCCCCACCAGTGTATCAGGTTCTCAGCATAGTAGTTCATCACCAGGTTCCCTATAGGATGTTGAATTTTTTTAACCATAGAAACTCTAGAACATCATCTCTTATAGCAGAGAAGAGTTTCATATATACTGTTGGGAAATGTTAGAAATATGCTTGACACTGAAATTCAGGTACCAAGGGCAATTTATTATTATCAAGGAATTCAAAGGAATTGGTAAAGGACTCCACCCTTTAGGAAGAGGGAATGGAGTGTACAGGAGTGAGACCAACTTTATTCTGTTAGACTGACATAGATTGATGCACCCATCAGCTCAGTACCTCCCTTCAGAGAACGGATTGGTTTGCTCCCTTCTAGGTCACAATCTTCCCTATACGCCCCCAACATGCAACTACTTGGCATGTTCTCCCCACCTCATCATATGTCCCATGTTCAAAAATGGTGGAAAATTCCTCCCTGTAGGTGTGTAAGGTAATATTCAGTTAGGCAATTAAGCATGTGTAGTAGCCATTTGACCCAGTTTTCTCTTCAACCCTGACCGTTATCTGGCCAGTTTGGACCAGTTTTCCTAACAACCTAGATCTGCAGTTTCTGCAAAAATCGCAAACTCTATTCCCATTGGCTGGGGAACTTCATCCTGGTTAATCTTTACTTCTTCTTTGTTCAAGCTGACAATTAATTATTCTGTTGAATTCAATTAATTCTTCTGTGGAAACCAATTTTCCCTAGCTTTTACCCATCTCTCACAGAAAGAATGGCCATACTGACAAAAGTCATAGGAAACTGAAAATGGTCAAACATAGGAAGATACACTTCTTCCAGTGGTAGAATCTCCGGCTCAAAAGTGAGTTCAGTTTTTAACTATTAATTTTTTTTTATTTCCTGATTGTTTTCCAAGAAGATTGCTTTAAGTTAACAGTTCTAACAGCAATACACTAATAGCTAGCCTGTTTCCCCACAAACCTGGCAACATTGACTTTGGAGATCAGGACTTGTGATTTCAGAAGTCTAGGCACTTTTCTGATTTGGAAACTCCTGCTTAAGCAGATCAGCAACCCATTGTCAACTTAGGCACTTAGGTAGTTCCATGGGGGCACTTAGAGTTTTAAACAGCTTGCATATTATGCAAACTATGTTTTAAATGTTGGATCTTAGTCTTAACTTCTGTTTCCTAGGCCCTGCCTTTATTCCCTTCTACAACTATCTTTGCCAGTTTGATAGGCAGAAAGTGATACCTCAAAGTATTTTTATTTTCTTCTTAGTCATAATTAGGAAAATATAAATAACATTCAGTTGATTATTAACAATGGCTTTCCTTGAGAACTGCCTATTAATTTTTTTTTAACCATTTAGTTATTGGGAAATGTCTGTTGGTCTGCTTAAATAGTTATTGCATACCTACTGCGAGAGGTAGTATTGTGTAGTGTAGAGGTGTCAAACATGCAGGCTACATGTAGCCTACAACACCACCAAGTGGAGCCCTAAACTACATTTGACTGTAATTGGGAAATATTTTACAAAATAAATAAAAATATGATAAAACATGGATAATATTTTTATTTCATTAAATACCAGTTACATTTAAAAATTTTTAACATTTCTTTAAAAAAAATTTTAGTTTCAAATTTTCTGTCTCTTGCCCTCCACTTGAGATGGTAAGCAATATATCAGTTATATACATGTAAAGTCATGCAAAACATATGTCCCTATTTATGTTGCAAAAGAAAACACAAAGAAACAAGAAAAATAAAGTGAAAAAAGAATGCTTTAATCCGAGTTTTACAGAACTTGAGTCCAAGTTTTACAGAACAAATCCTTTATTATAAGGGGATTTGTTCTGTGAAGCTTGGATTTAATCAAAGGGCCGCACTTGGGGTCCTGGAGGGCCACGTGTGGTGGCTGCTAGTTCACCATCCCTGTCATGGGTCCTTTGAAATTGTCTTGGTTCATCGTTTTGATCAGAGTGGCTGTCTTTCCCCGTTGATCATTGTTACAATTTTGCTATAAAATTACATTTTAAAAGTAAGCAACATGTGGCTGTTGGGGTTTCTTGCTGTGCTGTTTGTCCTTCCTTCTCAAAGACCATGACTTTAGGGAGGTGATGCAATGATTTGCAAGAGAATTGGATTTAAATAAGAGAGGGCTGTGCAAAGTCACTTTCTCCTCTAGAACCTTCTGGGTCCAGTGGCAAGATAAAGATCAGGATGACTGGAGATGGCCTAGGATGCTTTGGGACCCTTGGCCTTTTCAAGCTAAGGTCTTTACCAAGTCTCAGTTTGACTGAGGCAAAGCCCATTCAGTGATTAAGGCTAGGTAAGAAAAGAGGCAAAGAATGGCTTCTCTTCCAAAAACAAATAAATGCATTTGGGAGTGGCAGACCCTTAGGGTTTCTGGCTATCTACATGCATTATATTATTGGCCAATCTATGAGAGCTGTAGTGATTTGTGATTTAAAAAAAAAAAAAGATTTCAGACATTAAGATTTATATATAGATTAGTGGGCCTATTTCTATTTTAGTGTGACACTCATTTCTCTTTTAGTTTGAAACCACTGGCATAGTGTCTCCCTCTCCTTTTGCATCTCTCTCTGTCCCTCTGGCTCTCTCTTCCACTCTTTCTCCCTTTTCCTCTTCTATTCCCCCTCCCTCTCCTTTTCCGCTTGCCTCCTCTCTCCCTCTCCTTCCTCTCTTTCCTTTTATCTTCCTGCCTTTCCTCCTTATCTATCCTCTTTTTTCTTCCTTTCCTCTGTCTCTCTCCCTCTCTCCCTCCCTCTCCCCCCTCCCCCTTTCCTTTTCTCCCTTTCTGTTTTTTTCCCTCCCCCTCTCCCTCTCTGAATTGGATCTCTGTTTCATTAATTTTATTGGAATGGATTGTGTGATTAACAGTGTGGTTTTCTTGTGCTGCTTGGTAGAGTTTGAGTTTCACTTATGAAAGGTAGAGTACACAGTTCTGTTTTTCAGACTATTCTCATTCCTTCTACAACACAGACCATAAAACTATCCAAAAAGTTACTGTATCTGAATGGAAAAACTCAGCATCCATAAGGTAGAGCTGAATGAAATTCCTCAATTTAAGAGTTCCCTCCTGAACATTTTGAGTTGTGCTTGGAAGAGGAGAGGGTAACCTTCAGGTAGAATGTCATTTTCTTTTTTTAATAATTAATTTTTAGTTTTCAACATTCACTTCCATAAGATTTTGAGTTTTGAGTTCTCCCCCTTTCCCCAGGACAGTGTGCAGTCTGATATAGTGAAATGGACGGACCGAGAAAACACAGACCAAGCCAAATTAAAATATGTTGAGCATCATTTATTAGCTGGCCAGCGACTGTCCCATAGACTGAAAGTCTAGAGAGCAGTCCTGAGCACAAAGATCTGAAGCCTTTTATACCTGAGTCTAGTGCAGGTGCAAGCAAGCCATTACAAAAGCAAGAGATTACAGTTAAACAAAGCGCATCGGGGATCAAACATATCTTAAGCAAGTTCTAATGATTTATGCTAGGTGTTTGATCAGTGTTGCTCAGTGAATTGTGTTGCGCTGGGGTTACAGCGCTCCAGTAAGTGGGGCTGGGCTGCGTGCCCCTATGCGGGGGGGGGGGGTGCTGCTCGCCCCTGTGCAAGGGGGCATTTCACTAGCAGCTACTTATACTTCATATTAAACATATTTTCACATTAGTCATGATGTAAAGAAGAATTAATTAAAACTAATGGGAGGAACCACTAGAATGAAAAAAC
>JAQQSZ010005077.1:0-13963 GCA_028646595.1 Phalanger gymnotis
AAGAACTAAATACATAGCAGGTAGAGAGTAAACTTGCAGGGGAATCTGGAAGAAAGACCTGGGTTTGAATTCAGGAGACTACACAAGAAAACTAGAACTGAGAAATTCCTCAAATATAACAAATTTTAAGATGGACAAGACAAGATTTCCATTATGGTGTGAAATCATGATTCATTTACATGATAGCTACTTTGCACCCAATTCATTACATTGTATGAAAATAATTTCTTGTACTCTAAATCACAGGTGAAATATTAAGTGGCTAATGACTTCCTCCTAAGGAGAGTAAGAAAGGAGGTGAAAAAAACCCCCAAAACAAAACAGCTGTACTGAACTTACAGCTCCCAAAAGGAGATCATTCTAAGTCTCAGGTGGTAGCAGTGGAAGTGACTCATGATAAAAGCAGACTGTTCCTAGTGTTTCATTATACATGCGAAAGGAGAAACACCCCCAGGGCACAGTGAAACGGAATGATTATCCTGAGCCCTGTGCATTAGAGGCTGGACAGTGATTGAAAGAAGCAGCTGGTGGGATAGAATGTTCCACCAGCTGGGGCTAAAAAAACAAAACAAAACAAAAAACCAAAAAAAACTAGCTTATGGAAGAACCACAGGCAAACCCTAGACCCTGGCCCAGGAAACATATGGTCCCCAGGGAATGAACTCTTGTGAAGAAAATAAAAACCCCTGATAAAACTGCCCAGGGGCACCTCATTGAGTGGTAGGTCAGGTCAGAGTTGTGACTCTCCCTCTCAATACAGATGTTGCAAATTCTTGAGGGTGAGGCATGCAGATGACTCTTTCCTCCTCCCATTCCCCCTCCCTCCATGGATGACACTAGATGTAGATGAAGCCCAGCATAAATGGCCTGAACTCAAACTTAACTAAGGTGAGCCAGCTGAGTGAACCTGAGACTTGGAGGATGAAAAATTCCACGCCCTCACCCCCAGGTGACTTCAGAGGTTCTCAAGGATCTCTGCAGGGTATTGAATTGTCACTCCTTGAGATTCTTTCTCACCTAATAATCAGAGGGTTCTTTTCTTTCTTTTTTTATTTTAATGTTTTCTTTATTTCTATTTTTTAAAATATTTTATTTTCAATTCAGGAAACAAAACAAGCATTTTCATAACACAGTACGATAAAAAGATAATTGCCCCTGAAACTACACATCTACCATGTTCAACCTGCTATTTCCTCCAAATATACAACAGAGTTATCCCGTAAATTTTTTTTCTTCCCTCCCTCCCCGCCTTGAGATGGCTACCATTAGACACAAATATATATATATATATATATGTATATGTGTATGTATGTCTATATGTATTTGTGTATGTATATGTATATCTATATGTAAATACATGTAAAATTATTTAATACATAGTTCTATTTATCAGCTCTTTCTCTGGATGTGTTTAGCATCTCTCTTCATATGTCCTTTATTTTAATTTGTGTATTTATAATAGTCAAAATGACTTAGTCACTCAAAGTCATTCTTAAAGCAATATCACTGTTACTGTATACAGTGTTCCTTTGTTTGGGCCTTTAATTTTTTCTGTCACAGGCCCTGTTAGTAGTCTGGTGAGGCCTGTGGACCTCTCCTCAGAATAATGCTTTTAAATACCTAAAATAAAATACGTTGGATTATAAAGAAAATTAATCATATTGACATAGAAATGCAATTATTTCCCATTAGAGTTTCTGAACCTGCTGAATTCTACCCATGGATCTCCAGTTAAGATCCCCATGCACTAGACGGAGTTCCTTCATCTCTTTGATCGACCTGCTCTCTCTGCTTGCCTGGACAATTTTCATTCCCGACGCTTCTACAGCTGATGCCAGCTACCTGCCCTGACCTATATCCTATTTGAGTAATCTCTATGCCAACCAACTGCACCAGCATGTTCTTAACCCAGTTTTGACCATTGCCCACAGCAACTACATGTCTCAGTTGTACCCTTATGAACAGCTTTGTTCACCAACCAAGTTTCCTACACCAAAGGCTCTTTTAAAATACAATCAATCCAAATTTCCATCACCTACCCTCCCCCACTTCCATCCATACACATGGGTCCTTACCAAGGCAAAGCAGATGGGACTGCCCCTCCCCCTCAAGCTCTACGTTTCCCTTTTGTGACTTCCCTTTAATTTTTAGTTCAACTTGGTTCCCTCATTAAAAATCCAGACACAGCTTAATTTCCCTGCTTGTGTTTTTTTTTAACCTAAATTTTTTTTTAAAGGAAATACATCCCAGGTCCTGAGGGATCCCTTTTCTTTAGTTGTGTGTCTGAAGCCCCAACATTAAGCCCAGGGCAGCACTAACCAGAGTTTTAAGCCTGCTCAGATTTCACTCTTATCGATTGCTAGAAATACACACAAAAAGGAGAACTTGTTTTTATTCAACATTTGTTGAGTACTAGTAATATATATGGGGCTGTAAGGCACAAGAAGTTAGATACAGTTCTGCCCCAAAAGACTGAAAATCCAAGGGGTGAGGATCATATTTCGATTGCTCCCTTAAGCTGGCTTCTTATCCTTTGATAAAAGAGAGGAGGGCATTAACTGCCTCAAAATGACTAAGCTTACACAAACCTTAGTCAGAAGGAAGAATGAGAATTAGGGTTAGTTTTTTTTCTTTAACTTCTTTTATTTACTAGCTTGGGCATTTACCTTTTATTTAAAATTGGGTTTTAATTAAAAAAATAAATCACTACAGTACAGTTTGTAAAAGGTTAAAAAAAATCCCACAAAATCTTCCCATTTCTGTTTCAGCATAATTAACACTGTCAAGCAGATCTGTGGATGTAAGAAGCTCAGATTGCTATATTATAAACAAAATGCAGCTATGGGACTAATGTAGTAGATACTTGGTAAAATTAAGAGAGATTTTTAAAAATCTAGGCCAGGGATTTAGGAATGGTACAGCTCTACTTTCAACTTTTCTTTTTGTTAATTATACTCATTACATCCATTCAGAATTAATTTTTCCCAAACATGTATTTTGTCTATTAATCCTCTGTGCTTCTGGGATAAGAAAAGAAAAATGAAAAAAAAATATAGTTGTGATTAATTCAATTTGAGTCAAGGAAATTCAACAAATATTTAGTAAATATTGGTGATACAAAGATAAAAACTCAAATGGTTCCTGCCCTCCTGGAGCTTATGTTCTACAGGAAAAAGTCCAAGATGAGTTAGGAGCCACCTTCTATGAATGCTAATGCCAAACTAAGGTAGCTAGAGCTCTGAAAGTTTTAGGTCCTATAAATACAACCACATAAATTATAAATAGATCTCTAAAATTAGTACATATAACTGATTTTAAAATAAATACTTTTCAAAAATTTGAATGAATATATTTTGTTGTTGTTCAGTCAGTCGTTTTCAGTCTTGTTCAACTCTTTGTGACCCCATTTGGGGTTCTCTTGCCAGAGATACTGGAGTGGTTTGCCATTTCCTTCTCCAGCTCATTTTACAGATCAGGAAACTGAGGCAAAAGGGTTGAGTGAGTTGACCAGGGTCACACAGCTAGTAAGTCTGAGACTGGATTTGAACTCAGGTCTTCCTGACTCTGGGTCAACTATTCTACCCACAGAGCCATCTATCACTCTGAATGAATATATACATTTTTGAAAAGATGCAAATGTCTATAACCTTGAGATGCCACAAATTTCACTCAAATCCTTTCAATATGTCGATTGATATAAATGTGAAAAGTTTTATTTGAAATAAGTTTATTTAATGATAGTCAATTGACACACACATTTAAGTTAATATGTGTTTTAGATAGGATCTAATCACACTTGGTCCAAATTGGTAAGCTCCTTTGAAAATTATCAAGCAATGAACAAATAGACAAATTTGGAATCCTCATTTTCTTAGGACAGTAGAAAAGTTGAGGCATTTTAAAATTTGTTCAATAGCTGATTTTTTTTCAGTTAAAACAGCATTTATTTAGCAACTATAGTGTGTTAACCCCTGGTTATTGGAGAGACAAAGAAAGGAAATGACACAAATCTTGCTCTCAGGGAGGTGCAAATCTAATGGAATGGGAATGGGACACACACACACACACACACACACACACACACAAATAACCATGATGTGATGGCCAAAACAAATATTTTATTCTATATATTAGTTCATTACCTCTCTGTCATGAGTAGACAGCTATATCAGTCCTCTGGAATCATAATTCATCATTTGGTTGGCCATAAATCCAGGGGACTGATAAAGGAGGAAGTTACCCACCTTGTGACAGAGAGATGACAGACCAATCTGTTGGACAAGATATGAATTTTTAGACATCATGTGACCAACATGGGAATATAGTTCACTTGATTATACTTAAATAACAAAGGAGTCCTTCCTTCCCTCCTTCTTGCCTTCCTTTCTCCTCTTTTCAATAATATAATAACATTAAAATAATGGCATAGTTCTTTTATTCTGAGAGGTTGAAATCAGTGTGAAAAAATGTCTTAGGAAGTTTCACTACCATTCTGATGGGTTTTAGGGGGATAGTAGTGAAAATTCCAAATGAGAGAATGATACCACCACTCTCTCATTGCCATTTTTTGGGGGATGTATGGGGTGTTCAAGGAGCACTAGCACCTCTGGTGTGAAGGCTTGCTGAGCCCATCTTTGGTGTCCATACCTTTCACCCAACTCTCACCTGTGGCTGCAAGAAGCTGTAGCAGGTGCAGCAGCTACATCCAGTAAGCCCATCCTGGCAGACAAGCTAAATCAGGTTAAGAGTAACCAACAGGCCTCTAACCCATCAGTGAGTTAGGGGGATGTCTACCCCAAGCATGCGAAGACTTCTCCTGCTGGAATGGGCAGAAAAAAACCATTTTATCCAATGGCCATGAAGGCAGCTGAAGCAGGCACTGTGAAGCACTTGAAGCTTGGTCAGACATTGAATATGCCAAGATCATCCACTGCATCTCAAGGTATTGCCAGTGGTCCTGATTTTGTCTTGCCACTGGACTTTGATGACTCAGAAGAGAGACTGAGGCTGATGAATTTGTGCAACTCTGCCTCAGTTAAATACAATTCACATGCAAATCAAGATATCATCCGTGATATCATTGGTTCTCTTTGAAAACAAAGGACAAATGATATATCATTTTTTCAAATAGTGTTCTGGGCCTTGGCCTTTTTTTTTTTTTTAAAAGAAAGCAAGGTTTGTCATTCAGCTTGTCAGTAAAAAATACCTTTCTTTGAACAACATGCTGTTACAAATTAAAGTAGGTGCCTTTCTTCTCTTCTTCTTGTCTTTTTTTCCAGCCATATTGGAAAATGAAAAAAGAAAATTACACCCCCCCCCAAAAAACCTTTTTCTGAATGCAGTCATTTGATAAAGGGGCTTTTGTGATGATTCTGGGTTTTTCAGCATTTTTTTTGAAGGTTTCATCAGGTAGTGAATTACCATAAGACGTTATCCTTTAAGTGACTTGAATTCTAGAACTCAATGTGATAGATGTCTTGTTTACTTAGCACTGGTTGGTAGGATGTCATGTGAAAACCTCAAGATGATTAAAATGTTAACAGTAATTGTGTCTAGCTGTAGCTGAAGGCATGGGGAATAGAAGCTTCCATCACTAGCCTTTGACTTTCTTAGCATAGATTTGCTGATGATATGAGTCAATTTCATTATTTTTCTTACATAGTCACTGAGTACAAGGGACACAGTTTAATAAAAGTTATGTGTGTGCACATGTGTGCTCATGTGTGCATGCGTATGTATGTGTTTGCCCTGAAGATTCAACTATAACAAAAAACATAGGATCTCAGATTTAGAGTTGTAACCTTAAAAGTGCTCTAGAATGAACGCTTCATTTTATGAATAAGGAAACTGAGGCATAAAGAGATTATGTAAATTACTCGAGGTTGCACAGGTATTAAGTAACAGAGCCAAGATCTGGAGCCGGGTCCTCTGCTTCCGAACTGAGTGCTTTGCATTGTATGGCATTTATTTGGCATATTTTATTTCAACCTTTAAAAATGAATTATTTTCCTATTACTACTAATTATTGTGAAAATAAATTTGAGTAGTTCTAAATAGAGTAAAGAAAATACACACAAGAAAATAGCACATTAGTCTTCTGTTAAAAACTGTCAGTGGGACTTAACATAAGAAAGTTCTGCTTGGAAGGAGATATTCTTTAGCTTGATTGGATTCTCACAACCAAAGCATGAAGGAAAGTAAGCTTACTTGCAGGTAGGTAGTCTAACTAATCACCCCAAATGATATCAACCAACCATTAAAATAATAATCCTTAGGAACAGAAGGATGAATGTGTGTAGAGTGTACTAATTTTGTGATAGTTGTTGGAGATTCCCTGTAATTTTAGGTCCCCTATTTCAAAATGTATCCATTTGCTGATAGGAAGCATGTCTAGAGACTTATCTTAATGTGACCATATTGACCCTCCTCCAATCTGGAATACCAGAAGCTTAGAATCAAAAGAATCAGATTCCTTCTCCTTCTCCTCCTCCTCTTCTTCTTTTTCTTTCCCCTCCTCCTCCTTCTTCTTTTTCTTCTCCTTCTTCCTCCTCTTCTTCCCCTTTTTCTTCTCCTCCTCCTCCTTGCCCTTCTTTTACCTATGTATCTATTATCTATCTATCTATCTATCTATCTATCTATCTATCTATCTATCTATCTATCTATCTATCTATGATATCTATCTAATCAGGACATCACCCCCAGGATGTCATCGGTCCTCTTCAAGAACAAAGGATGAACAACAGTTTTGCCTATATCTGAAAAGAATCTCTACCATATTTTGACAAGTGGTTTTCTAGCCTTTGCTTGAAAACATCCCATGAAAGGGAGCCCAACACCTCTCAAGATAATCCATTCTACTTGTGGCCAGTTCTAATTATTAGGAAGTTGCTTTCCTCCCTGATGTCAAGCTTAAATTGGCTTCTCCCCAGTGCTCTCATTCAATCTTCTGGGACTAAACAGAGTAAGTCTAATCCTTCTACCATTAGATGGTCCTTCAAATACTTGAAGACTGCTATCACTCCCATTTCCTTCAGCCAGTACTCATGACATAGACTCAAGGACCTTCAGAATCCTAGTTGCTCACTTCTCGGTGGCTTTCTGTTTATCAAAGCCCTCCTTAAGCTATGACATCATGAATTTAACACAAGACTCTAGATGTGGGCTGACCAAGACAAAATACAGAGGAACTATCCCTGCTTTATTCTCAAATTAATGTAACCCAAAATTGACCCAAAATTGCGTCAAAATTTTTTGGCTGACACATTTCATTGATGAGCCCTATTGAGTTTGCCATCCACTAAAGCTCCCAGTCTCTTTCCAACAAACTCCTATACGATGTCTCATGTGCTTTTTGAACAAAAGCATAAGACTTTGCATTCATTCCAGTCGAATTTCATCTGTTAGACTCAGTCTACTACTCAAACTTGTCAAGATCTTTTTGGATTCTGACTGTCATACATGTTAGCTATTCCTCTCACTTTTGTATAATGTGCAGATTTGATGAACATGCTATCTATGGTTTTATCTAAGTCATTGGTAAAAATGTTAAACAGCATGAAGCCAATCACAAATGTCTGAAGTACTCTGCTTGGAAGGAAGAGAATAAGTTATAGCACTTATTATATGCCAAGCACTTTTAGAGATATTGTTTTGTTAGAGCCTCACAACAACTTTGAAAAGTAGGTGCTATTATTATCCCTATTTTACAGTTGAGGGAACTGAGGCTGGATGAGGTTAAGTGACTTGTCCAGGGTCACACAGTTAGCAAGGGGCTGAAACCAGATTTGAACTTAGCTATTCCTGGCTACAGGTCTAAGACTCTACCCGCTGTGCTAACTAACTACTCTCAGCTAGGAGTCCTGCCAAGTTGACAGTGAGCCATTAGCACTCACTCCTTGAGTCTGGCCATCTGAAAAACTCTGACTCAGTCTATATGTATTATCAGTCCACATATCCTCACAATTTCAACGCGCTGAAGGGGTTGTGAGTGGAAAAAGCTTAAGAAGCCCTCTATTTGACTATTCACATTTGTTACATGACTATTTTTCTTTTTCTTCAGGGATCGGAGGCGTGTGAGAGGGAATAAGGGTTACTGATAATTGAAAAAAAGAATATTTAATTTTTTAAAAAAATGATCCACTTTAGGCTTTTCTCAGGAATCAAAACCAAGGTCATTGGTGTATAATAGGTTGTAGACCCTATTCTTTTCTCTGTCTGAAACATTGAGATGGTATTTTTCCTTCTTCAGATACACAGCGCCTCTGCCATTTTCCATTATCTTTCAACTATCACTGATAGTGGCTTAACAATCATATCTGCCAGTTCTTTCAGTACCTGACAATATACATGGTTTCTGGATCCCAGTGTTTTAAAGTCATCAAAGGCAACTGGGTGTTCTTTTCATTTTAGAGTTGTTCATCTTTTGTTTTTGAAGATGCTGCTATGGGGTGATGTCTTAACTTGGCACGTGAATAGTATTTAAGTAAGGCAGAGTTGCACAAAGTTGTCAGCCTCAGTCTCTCTTCCAGAGTCATTAAAGTCTAGTGGCAAGACAGAAGTCAGGAAGACTGATGTTAGCCTGGGATGCAGTGGATGATCTTGGTGTCTTTGATGTCTAACCAAGTTCTGAATGCCTACTTCAGCTACCTTCATAGCTGTTGGAACAAATTGTTCTTATCCATCCATTCCACCAGGAGAAGTTTTCACATGCTTGGGGTGGACATCGCCCCCCCCTTGGCACCAATGGGTTTGAGACCTGTTCATTAACCTCAACCTGGTTTAGCTTGTCTGCCAAGATGGGTTTACTGAGTGTGGCTGCTCCACCTGCTGCAGCTTCTTGGAGACACAGGTAAGAGTTGGGTGAAAGGTGTGGACACCTGAGAAACCCTGAAAATACTCAGCAAGTCCTCAAACCAGAGGTGCTAGCCCTTCTGAATACCTCTACACCCCTGATTTTAGAGTAGAAGGGACCTCTAAGGCTATCTAATACAGCCCCTGCTAGACTCTTCTTTATAATACTTGCCTGCAACCTTCCAAGAGACCATTAAATTCCTTCTTAAAACCCTCCAGTTTTCCTAGAGATTTTGTTCGACCCATTTCTTTACATACTTCATATTAATAATTATTTCTTTGTTTCTCATATCTTCCCATCCCCAATAGACAGAGTACATGCCGACTGTGTAATTTGTTTGGTTTCCCAACACAGTGCTTCTGATATAATAGGCAGCTAGATAGAGCACTGGACTTGGAGTCAGCAGAGACCAGAGTTCAAATCCTTCCTCAGTACTCTACTATGTGACTGTGGGCAAATCACTTAGCTTTTAAGCCTTCATTTTCTTATCTGTGAAATGGGAATAATAGTAGCATTGAACCTGATTGGATTGTTATAAGTATCAAATGAGATTATATATATACCCATACATATATATATATATATATTTAAAATTTTACAAACCTCAAAGCATAATATGTCGCTGTTATTATTATTATTTTTATTATGGACTTAACAGATGTTGAAGTAAATTGAATTCATTATCCCCTGAGGTCACCCATTCCAATTTTTGAAAGCTCAAAATTATGAAAGTCTTCCTTATTTTGAACTGAAGTCTGTATTCTGCTCTGGTTCCGACTACCAACATCCACCCATTCAAAGCTATTAGAACGTTGAAAATCATTAAGGTTGCTTGCTTTGACTTGAGATAAGCAGAAGAAACAAATCCTTAATCAGCTAGTTTCTAATGCCTTTTTTCTCCCTTTCAATATCAATCAGGTGCCTTCTAATGGGCTCATCATTTTGTTTATTCTGCTTAATGTGAATAAAAGAAAATGGCTTAGTCCCCCTCTCTCTCTTCCTTAAAAGCCTTCTTTCAGAGGGCCATGGGCAAATCAGTTGGTTTTCAGTGACCCTAAATAGATACTGAATTTGGTCAGGTCCCATGGGGTCATTTGTAGACAGCAATACGTGCCTGCAAATAGAACTTCTTTCCACTCTTAGGGGCTATTCAATATCAGTTTAGTTCCTTTGGTTATCAACAAATGAGTTTATTTGGCTATTTTATTCTGTATGTTCTCTGCTCATTATTTGGGATGGACCAAAAGTTTTAGTGCAGAGTGGTGGACTGGACATGCAGCAGAACATATGCTCCTGTAGAAGGCCTGCCCTAGAGCAACTGGGGGCTTAGCTTTACATGGGTTTTTCAAACATTGATGGAGGTCAAGGAAAGTAGACTACTAGGAAAGAGTTTCTCTAAAGATTAACTAGGAAGTCATTTTTTCACTGCACCATGGGGCCCAGGGTATAGAAGCCTCTAGAACGAGAGAGTTGGAATTGTAATTATTCCATATTAGAAAGCTTACAGAAGAGTTTCAGGAGCCAGTTCTAACTAGAACTAGGTGAGTGAAGTTAAACCTTAAGCAAACCAGCATTGTATGACAGGAGCCAGGCCTGATTGAGGTCATGGCCTCCTGTGGCTATTCAAGCTCTAATTAATGTTGTTATTATCATCATTAATTCTTTTTAAAATATTTCATCTTATTTTCAGTTTCAAATTCTTTCTCTCCTTCCCTCTCCTTCCTTTATCCACTGAAAAGGCAAGAAAAATGTTACAAATATGTATAGTTATGCAAAACAAATTTCATGTCAGAAAGGAAGAAAGAAAGAAAGAAAGAAAGAAAGAAAGAAAGAAAGAAAGAAAGAAAGAAAGAAAGGAAGGAAGGAAGGAAGGAAGGAAGGAAGGAAGGAAGGAAGGAAGGAAAGAAAGAAGGAAGAAAGTTATGGTATCTTATTTCTTGCCTTCTTCGTGGGTAAGGGAGGGAGTGCAGGGAGGGAGAGAATTTGGAACTTAAAATTAAAATAAAATATTTGCCTAATGTAGAGAAAACTCTGAATTCATTTGTAGTTTAAAACTAGCCATAATGTGTGGCCTTTGTGATATATTACCGTAGACTCTTTGCTAATATTTTGTTTGTATTTTTTGCCTCAGTGTTTGTTAGGGGTGTTGGTCTGTGGTTTTCTTTTCTTTTTTATCTTTCCTTGGTGTAGATGCAATGACAATGTATGTATTATGGAAGAAGTTTGGGAGGATCCCTTCTTGTCCTGCTTTTGCAATTGGATGTAATATTGGAACTAGTTTTTTTTTTTTAATATTTTGTGGAGGTCTTTTGTGAATTCACCTGGTCCTTGGGTATTATTAAAGTTACTTTATATTAAATGAATGAATGAAGAATGATAAAATATTTATTAAGCACATACTATTTGCCAGGTGTTGCTCCAAGTTGGGCATACAAGAATAAATAAGCAATAATTGCTCTGCCATCAAGGACCTTATATTCTAATGAGGGAAGAAAAGAGATAAAGAACTAGAAAAGAAGGTAATTTGTAAATAAAAGAGTTTAGGTTGTTTGTTGTATTTTTTTCAGTTCTTGTTCATCTGAAGATCTATTTTTGTTGATGGTTGTTATTAAGCTTAGAATAAATTAAATAATTCTTCAAAAAAGGAGAAAGAAAAGAAAAAAATGAATGAAGGAACATAGGAAGGAAGGAAAACAAAATATCCTTTGATCTGCAGTATGAGTCCATCAATTCTCTAGCTGGATGTGGAGAGCTCGTTTCATCTTGAGTCTTTTGGAATTGTGATTGGTCATTGTGTTGATCAGAGGGCCTAAGGCCTTTAGAGTTGATTGTCTTTACATTTTGTTGTTATAGCATAAATTGCTCTCCTAGCTCTTCTCACTTCACTCTGTATCAGTTTATATGAGTCTTCCCAGGCTTTTCTGAAACCATCCCTTTCATCATTTCTTAAAATACAATAGTCTTCTATCACATTTATGTATCCTAACTTGTTTAGCCATTCTCCAATTAATGGACATACCCCCAGTTTCCAATTGTTTGCTATCACGAAGAGAGCTGCTCCAAATATCTTTTGTATATATGGGTCTCTTTCTTCTTTTTTATTTCATCTCTTTGGGGTTATATAGACCAATATCTATACCATTGGATCAAAAGAAATGTTCAGCTTAATAATTTGGGAGGCATAGTTCCAAACTGCTTTCCAGGATGAGGTTCAAATATCTACCAACAGCCCATTAATATACCTGTTTTCCTAAAGGCCTCCAGCATTTGTCAATTTCCATTTTTGTCAACTTAGACAATCTGGTAGATCTAACGTACTATTTCAGAGTTGTCTGAATTTGTATATCCTTATTGATTTAGAGCATTTTTAAAAATATGGTTATTGATAGCATGGATTTCTTCCTCTGAAAACTGCCTATTCATATTCTTTGACCATTTATCAGGTGAGAAACATATTCTTATAAATTTGACTCAGGTCCCTATGTTTAGAAATGAGATTTTTATTAGATAAATTTGCTGCAAAGATTTTTTAAACCAATATCCTGCTTCTTTTCTAATTTTAGCTGCACTAGCTTTGTATGTGCAAAACCTTTTAAATTTTATATAATTAAGATTGTTCATTTCACCTTCTATGAATCTCTCTCTTTTTTTCATCATGAACGCCTCCTCTCTCCATAGATCTGATGGGCAATTTCTTCCACGTTCCTCCCTAATTTGCTTGTGTTATCATCCTTTTTGTCTAAATCATGTACTCATTTGGAGTTTATCTTGGTATATGATGTGAGATGTTGGTCTTTATATGATTTATGTCAGACTGTTTTCTACTTTTGCCAACAGTTTTTGCCAGATAGTGAGTTCTTGCCCCAATAGCTATGATCTTTGGGTTAATCAAACACTAGGTTATTGTAGTCATTTAATGTACTCATGCTTTTGTGTACCTAATCTATTCCATTACTCAATCACTCTGTTTCTTATATATTGCCAGATTGTTTCGATGATTGCCACTTTGTGTATATAGTCAATCCTCAACATTCACGCTTTTAACTTTTAGTACTTCAAGCATTTGTATGATTTTATTAGTAAACTCATTTTCACTTTTGAGTCAGCAAACACACAAGTCTGCAGCTATGCACAGTAGAGAAAAAAAAATGTTTTGTGGAGTGAGTGGTATCCAATTAAGGTGACCTGGCACAATTGACCAGCTGGCTAGAGACACTGAGGCTGCTGAGGCCATCATTGATTGCAGCCTCAAGGTTAAACATCAACTTGCCTCTGCTATACTCTCATACTCTGAGACCCTTAAGGAATTCAAATGCTGTGGCATGAAGCAGATGTTGCTGATGGATTATTTCAAGTTGGTGTGTCCTTCAAGATTTCCAACACCATCCAGCAGCCATGAAGGACAGAATGTCAAAGGTGATATCAAGACCTCAAATGGCATTATAAATTTCATGTGTTATATAAAGCGAATATTGTCTGAAATAAATTTTAAAAAATTATTGAGATATTAGCACAAAAGATCACTGAGTTCTAAAGCATTACTAGTGAGAAAAATGTTTTTTTCATGTTACTAATTTTATTCTGTGTACTACGTTTTGTAGGATATTTCTTGGTTTCTGTATTAGTGAAGGTATATATTGCCAGAATTAATGTTTTGTTATAAAGAATTGTATGCGGAAAAGTGTATTTTCAGAAATCTCTAGTGAAAGATTAAAGTTTTTGGTGATTGTGTGAACCTAACCTTCTACTTCCCAAAGGTTCAATGTATCAACATTCGTGATTTTGACTTACATACGGTTCTCTAGGAATATTACTCCAGTGAAAGTTGAGGATTGACTCTAGTTTGAAATCAGTTACTGCTAGGCCCCTTTCCTGCCCTTTTTTTCATTTATTTCCTTGATATTCGTGATCTTTTGTCAACAAATTAATATAATTCAATTAAATTCAACAAATGTTATTTAAGCATGTACTGTGTGCCACTCACTGTTCTAGGCATTGAAAATAAAATACTGTCAAAGAATTTACAATCTACTGGGGAAAACAACATGTATAAGGACAAATAAATGAAAAATATGTACAAAACAATTAGGGGTGTGTGTGTGTGTGTGTGTG
>JAQQSZ010005078.1:0-13963 GCA_028646595.1 Phalanger gymnotis
ATTCAGAAATCTGAGACTGAATCTGGTTGCTTTTTCACTGCCTGGCCATGTTCCCAGCCAACTTACTTGACTCTTGAGTTTTTCAGTAGAGTATGACTGCTTGTAGAGTAAAGAGTACTTTGTTCCAAGCTTGGGGGGATGCACTGTTGATTTCAGAGCTATTACAGCCAGCTCTGCCACAGCAGCACTCCTCCTTCCCCAAGAACTCTCAACCAGGACTGGACTTAGATCTTCAGCAGGCTCTGCACTGCTGGTCTGATCTGCCACTTAATTCCTCCCACCAGGTGGGCCTGGGGTCAGAAGCAACTGCAGCTGTAGTTCTGTAGCTGCCCCACCTCTGCTGCCCCTGGGGTGGTGGCTGAACCGCAAACTCTATCAGCCTGTCCCCATCAGCTTTTCCCACTAACCTTCTCTGTTGTCTTTGGTGTTTGTGGGTTGAGAAGTCTGGTAACTGCTACAGCTCACTGATTCAAGGTGATAGGGTACGTTCCACCCAGCTCCTGGTCTGGTTGGTCCGCGCGGCCCATGCTGGGCTCTGCTCCGCTCCACTTGGCTCCCAGCTCTGTGTAGAATAGACCTTACCCAGAGACCATCCAGGCTGTCCTGGGCTAGAGCCCTGCTTCCCTCCGCTATTTTGTGGATTCTGCAGTTCTAGAATTGGTTTAGAGCCATTTTTAATAGGTTTTTGGAGGGACTTAGCAGGGAGCTCATGCTAGTCTCTGCTTTCCAGCCGCCATCTTGGCTCCACCCCCCCCCCCCGTTCGGGCCATTTTTACAATTACTACAGTTTCCTGTGGCCCAACAGAATAGGAACAAAAGAACTCTGTATAGCGGTCTTGGGTTCAAGACCTGTTTCTGCCAGCTCTTACCTTTGCGATCATGGGCAAATCTCTTAACTTCTCTGGGCCTCAGTTTTATTAGGTAAAAAATGAAGCATTGAACATAGCCTATAGATTGATTTACTTATAGGTAACTGTCTTCCAGTTCTACATTGATGACTCTTTGATTCTTGATCCCTTATGAGAAGGTGGTTCTTAATGAATATGTTTGGTACTCTACTTCCTATAGTCTTCTTTTAAAACGCAAATACTCCTGGGAGGGATAATGTCTTAATCCTCTTATTTTACAGATGAAGAAATTGACACTCAGAGTGTAGAAGTGACTTATCCAAAGTCACACATAGAAAATGGTGGAACCATTTATTACACTTGGGACTAGAACCCAAGTTTCCTGAATCTAAATCCCATGTGCCTTCTTCTGACCTCACAGTGATGCCCTGGGATGTACAAGATTTTCTGTAAAAAAAATTTGGAGTAATATGTGTGTGATAGAATTATTTTCATGTCAAGCTTTATGAGACGAGCTTTCCTAACTTCTCCATTAGTTTGAGTATAGGGCAGAGAAATTTCTAGTTAGCTAAGAGCTCAAGTGTAAGAATGGAGTGCCATAAATCTACCATGACATCAGCAAACCTTTTTATTTACTGGAATTGAGCTTAGGATTGGAATGATAGAACAATAAATGCCCTAATTTCCACATGTCTCCCTTTAAAAATTTACCATTTACCATTTCTTCAAGGTCTAACTTTTCATAAATTGGTTGATCAAAAAGCATTTATTAAGCACCTACTATATGGGTCCTACTGTGCTAAATGTTCAGGTTATGAAGACATACATGATAATTTGTAGTAATCAAATAGCCATCCATTTAAGATCTAATTTGGATTGTGCAAATCCCTGTAGTAGTTGCTATAGAGAAAGAATGTTGAATAAGGCAGGGCTTCCTGCCCTCAATGAACTTATAATTCAGTAGGGGAGATAGTCATACATAAATAACTACAAAAGAAACTGTGCTGAGATATATTTTTTAAAATTCAGTACCATCTTTCAGGTAAGACATTTCTAAGCCAGATCAAATCCAGACAAGGGCGGCAAAGATGGTGAGCATACTGGAGAGCATGCAGTGGAAGGTCGAATTTAAGGAACTGCTATTGTTTAGCTTGGAGAAGATAAGCCTGAAGGTGACACAATAATGATCTTCAAGTATGCAACGACTGTCATGTGGAAGCCAGACTGGGCTTGCTCTTTTTGTTCTCAGAGGACAAAATAAGAATAATAAGTGGAAGTGGAAAAAACACAGATTTGGGATCAATTAGGAAAAAGCATTTTAAAAATTCAATTTCAATTTCCATTCAAAAGTGGAATGAGCTGCCTTGGGTAGTACTGGGGTCTCTTTCACTGGACATATTTCAAAAGAAGCTAGATCACCTTTTGTCAATGATGCAGCTCTTTCGTTATGGGCAAGTTATCTCACTTCTGTGGGCCTTACTTTCTTCATCTGTAGTATTAGATCTAGATCCACCTAGATCTAGATATCACCTTATATCTAGATCCAGGGTACTTGTATACTTTAAGTAGAAAATTCTTTATAGAGGCTTAGTAGTGTTTTGTTGAATTAGATATAGAAATATGGAATATCATTACAAAGTACTACTAGATTATAGCAGAAAGCTATACAGGATCAGATAAGATAACATTTGTAAAATACTTTGCAAATATTAAAATGCAATATAATTCTTGATATTATTTCTAGCTATTATTAGAACCAATGATTAATAATGATGACTAATGAATTAAGAAAGCTAACCTCTTTGTTACGAGATCCCCTTTTCGAGAGGATTTGTATCATATATAAATCCTTCTCTCTACCCTTCTCCAACAAAAACATGCTGCAAAACAATTCTTGCAGCTTTGCTTTTAGGTAAGAGTGCAACTAGTTGTGACTTATTAAAAATATAACTGTCTTTTAAAATTTTGAACTTAATAATTATAAAAATGAAAATAGTCCAATATACAAAGAAACAAAAGGAAGCTTATATAAGGACTATGAATTATGTTAGATACAGTTCATGTTTAAGAAATATATATGTATATATAGGATATCTACAGCATACACCCACACCCATCTCCCCCACATATATATTATATGTATATACACATATATATATGTACACATATATATGTGTGTGTGTGTATGTATATATATATACACACACACATATATATACACACACACACACACATATATGTATATATATGTGTGTATATATACATATATATATATATATATATATAATTACATTCAAAAACTTAACAGCATCTTTTCCACTACAAAGCTACCCTTGAGGTTTATTTTAGCCAAATATCACTTGGACATTCATATTTTGGGAGACAAGGGAGGTGTGTTAGTCAGTCAGTAATACTGCCTCTTGTGTGATTTGCCCTGTGCCTTGGTCCCTAGAAATGGCCCCAATCTTTTCTCTTCTCTGTTGTTGACATAGCTACAACCTTATTTTTCCCCTCTTGCTCTCAACCAAATTTTCTCCAGAGTTATGTTTTTTAGGCAACTTCTTACTTGTTCTTATGATGAGCCCCTGAAAGTACCAACACTGCTCTCATATCAGTCTGTGATAGGTTTTTCTACAAAGATTTTGGCAACTTGGAGAATTAGGCTGAACAAGGTTTACTCTAGTGAACTCTCGTTGATAGCTGGTTTAAACTCCCTGAGAAGTAGTAATAGGTTTAGTAATGAAGACATAAGTAGAACCATAGACTAATTTAAAAAATGTATTATTTTTATATATTTTTTCATCAGTGACTTGAATGAAGACATAGATAGCATAATTATAAAATCTGCTATTGACAGGAAGCTGGAAGCCACAGTTAACTGTCCAATTAAAAGTCATGATCTAAAAAGACCTCAACAGACTGGAAGGCTGGACCAAAGTGAATAATTAAATTAAGTTCAATAAATGTTTATTAAGTACCTGATCCATCTTCATATCTCCTCAGTATCTGGGAAGATATTTTGATATGTTGAGAATAGAAAGACAACACAAAAAGCAGTCCTTGTCCTTGAGGAATTCAATTTCTAATGAGATAAAATGAAACATAATAGGGACAAATCTAAAGTCTGACACTTAGAATAAGAAAAATCAATGTTGCAGGTATAGGAAATGAAGGGAATGACCAAATAGCAGTTTCAATGAAAAAAAGATTTTTTGATGTTCAATACGAGCCAGTGCTAGGTCAAAGCAACCCCAAAAGGTGCTATCCCTAGGCAGCGTTAAAAGAGGGAGATAACAGTTCTATCATAACACATTCTGGTCAAGCCATGTATCTGGAGAACTTTGTTTAGTTCTAGGCTTTACTTGTTAGGGAAATCACAGATTATCTGAGGCATTTCTAGAAGAGGACAACCATGATGGTAAGAGGACTGGAATACTTATTATATGAAGATTGCCTAAAAGAACTGATGATCATAGAGGGTTCTCATGTAGATTTGTTTGATTTCACAGTGCAGAATTAGGAGTAATGGGTAGGAGTTTCAGAGAAATGGATTAATGTAAGGGAGGGGGGAAACACCTTACCATTAGAGCCTACCAAAAGTGGACTTTAATTGTTAGAATGGATTGCCTGGGAGAGATGGGAAGACCTCATGGTAGATCTTCTAGTGGTGGTTGGCAGCACTTGTTTTAAAGATTCGCTAGAAGGGTTTTTTGGTCAGGTATTCGTTGAAAAAGAGGTACTTATAAATTTCTTCCAATTCTTCACTTCTGTGATTGTGTCAGAATTTAAAGGTACCTTAGAGACCATCTAATTCTTTTACAGATAAGGAATCTGAGAACCAGTGGAATGAAGTTGCTAGCCCTATGTCATATTTCTAATAAGTATCAGGGCTAGGATTAAAGCCTCTGACTCCATATTCAGTTCTTTTTCCACAATAACATGATATTAACTTTGTAGAAGGGCTGACAACCCACACACACACACATGCACATACACACACACACACACACAAACACACACATACCATGATTCTATATCTGTAAGCAAACTATTCTTGTTTATACATATGCATGTTGCTAAGTCATTTTTCAGTCATGCCCAACTCCTCGTGACCCTATTTGGGTCTTTCTTGGCAGAGATCCTGGAACGGTTTGCTATTTCCTTCTTTAGCTCATTTGACAGATGAGAAACTGAGGAAAAGAGTATTAAATGACTTGCCCAGGATTACTCATCTAGTAAAGTATCTGACACCAGGATTTGAATTCAGGAAGATGAGTCTTCCTGACTCTAGGTCCAGTACTCTATCTACTATGCCACCCAGCTGCCCATATATATGTCCAAGTAAGTAATATAAAGGGAATGGTGTTAATTATAGTCATGTGTTCAGTTGTATACACACTTTGTAAATGTGGTGTGCAAAAAACAGTCTAGAGAAGGGTATTCTAACCACAGGTCTTCCATGGTATCAGATACCCTTGTACTAATTTCCCAAATATTGATTACCAAAGATCTTTATTTTATAAAATCTATAAAAATTATAAAGTCCTCCTCTAACTATGTCCATTTTATCCCATTGTCAGTTCCTAGTTCCCACATACTAGATATCTTAGGTATTTTAATGGGCCATAGTAGAGCTTACAGTAGAAATATGAGTCTGGATTATTTGTAATTGGTCTTATTTTAGAAGTCTAGTATCTAAGTTAAATTAGTTCCTTGTATTTTAAAGAGGAACACTGAAGCAAAGAACCAGAATGGAAGAGTGGAAAAAAGCTTATTGAATATGGTAGGGAAAAGCCTTTACTGTTTTTTTTTTTTATGTGTCTCATCATGTTATGTCCTTAAGTCTTGCTTTTCAAAGGCTATGCCAGAGCAACTGAATCTCTGGCATATATGACCAAGCTGGAAAAGTTTCAATCATGAGTCTAAGGACCAATCTAGCTGATAGCAAGAGGATGTACCACTAGAGTTGGTAATTAGGTGATCAATATTTTTGGCCACAGCAGCTGATAAAACTGTTTGCTTGGATGTGGAGGGGTTAAGGGCTGCATTGCTGGAATGACAACCCCACAGTGATGCAGACACTGATCTCTGAAGGATTAAAGAAGGAATGACTTGAGAAAGTGTTAACTCTCTTAGGTATTTCTACTTCAGTCTAACTACTTAAATGGGAGAGAAAATGGAAAAGCCAGTCATTGCTTCTGGGAATAGTCTACAAGGTTTACATCTTGACCATTTGTTGTTTTTATGGATTACACCAACAGAATGTATTCAAAGGAGGAGGCAATTTAATTCTTTTAGCTAGATTCCCTCTGCCTATCACCCACAGATTGATTTAAGAATATCAACAGGAGAGAGAAACATTTAAAATTCTACTTAAGAAAGATCATCTCAGAGACATTTGTAATAGGGAAAAGTATGATTATGAGTGCAACATAGAACAAATAATTTATTTTACCCAGCAAAATGTAAGTCCTAACAGCTTTTCTGTCAGGGGTTGAGAGGCCAATTATGGTCAAAGAAGGAAAGCTATCTTTAAGTTATTTGACTTAAAATCACTTTTAACTTCAAGTTAACATCTATTTTAATGTGCATCAGGTTTATGTACCCTTTATTTGCTTCCCCACCTCTGTACTAGTCTGTAGATTAAATTGTTAGCTCCTGTGCTATACAGGGCTGGGGCACTTTCCAGTTTTAAAAATTGACCAGTAGTCATGGGAGAAGAAACATAGCTTTGAAATCTCAGAGTTTGGCTTCTTATCATGCAGTAGGAATAGTCTCAATTGTCAAGTGACAAGAATAGCAGGCTATTAGAATGCATGGTCAGGTTTTTTTTTTCCCTCATGGAACAGAGTACTAATTGACCACCAGATAAACTAGAGGGAAAATGGGGGAAATTGTGGAGGAAAATAGATTTAGAGCAGAAAGGAACCTCAGAAAATATCTAGTCCTTTTCTCTTGATCAGCAGAAGAGAAAACTGAGGCTCAGAGGGTTTAAGGAGGACATGTGTAGGTAACAGGGCTTAAGATTGTATCTCACATCTTTTCTGATTCAAAATCTAATACTCTTTCTACTACACAACTGTAAGACTTAACAAATATCATATTCTGAAATGCCTTTTGTGGGAAAGAGTTAACAAATGTGTTGACTACCCATATTGCTTAATAAACTCAAGGAAATCCTTCATTTAAGCTTGCTATTCTATAGACCAGGTACTCCCTAAGCCTAGAAACCATCAGGACTTTGGTGTTGACTGCTCTGTTTAATGATAGTTTAAAAAATCTCCCCTAATGTGTTTCTTGAGGATTAATGAGGAAGGAATTGCTAGAAAGGAAGAGAGCATTATATACTACACTGGAACTGGACAGGATTGTACCATAAATTTCCCACTTAATTGTTAATAATCCTGTTAATCACTCACATTTATACAGTACTTTAAAACTGAGTTATAGGATCACAGATTTGGAGCTTGAGGGGCCTGATGCCCTCATTTAACAAAAGAGGCCACTGAGTCTCATGCTGAATGCCTTACCCAGGGAAAAACAGATAGTATCAGAGCCAGGTCTTCTATCTCCAAATCTAGTACTCTTTAAATGCTGAGGGAAATAGTGAAAATACGATTATTCTCTCTTTGTGGAATGGTGAAAACTGAGACACAGCTGATAAGCGGGTTGTCCAGGGCCACATAGCTAAGACCTTTCATGAAACTAGAGCTCTCTAGCTGCTCTAGGAGCATGGGACGAGACAGCTAGATCTGGAGTTAGGAAGATCTGGGTTCATATCCAGTTGCTAACATTTAATAGTTATTTGACCCTGGACAAGTCACAATCTTGATGTGCCTTAGTTTCTCCATCTGTAAAATAAGGAAAGAAATCACGTTAACCTACTATATTTGCTGTGAGGGGTAGTGACATATTTGTAAAGCACTAGTCCACTATATAAATGCTAGCTATTAGTCTTTCTGGGTGCTCCAAAAGTTGCAGTGTAATTTTAAGCGTTAGTTTTAAGTTGCATTTAAAAAGTTTTAATAGCCTAAAACTGTACTAGAAAGCTTAAAATGACCACATCTCACCACAAAATCATTGCAGATCTTATGCCAAATATTTTTGTAAAAAAGTGGGGTGTGAACATTATGTGAAGCTTTACAAAATTATGCTGGTATTACTTAAAAATAATTTATTGCTAAACTGTCTTTGGTGCAAAATTAGGATGCAGAGAATACTTGTGAATATATATATTAAAATTGGGAAGATGCAAGTCTTACCATATCATGTGACTTACTCATGGCAAGCTCACTTGCTGTCTGCTCCCCTTGTGCCTACAGCTCTTCATTGGACTGAGAGACAATATTGTTAGTCCTGCAGTACTCTAAACAAACCATGCAAATTGGCTTTCTACTGACAATGCCTGTGGGCTGAGATTTCTAGGCTTGTGGCTCACAATGCCTGAGAGATAAACACACGTATCCTTATGCCACTCGTGAATACATTGTTGTTCTGTTTACCCTTTAAGCAGGTGATGAGAATTATACCATGCAATGATTATGCATGGTATAAGTTACAAACCAATTTTTGGACTGAAAAAAATGGTGCAATGATTATGCAGTGAAATACAGTACCCTATGACTTTGGGACAAGAGGGTCTGATAGCCATGGAGCAGTATGGACAAATGCTTCGCAGCGTCTAGCTATTGAAAGATTGGTAGATCGCTCTTATTTACTTCATGCAGGTATAGGCATGATATGAGGACTCTATAAATTAGGAAAAAGCCAAAAGATTCTTTTGGGCAAGTAGACCCTTAGCTCAGTTATGACAAGTAAATACCACATCTAAGTGCCATTCTAGTTTGTCTAAGTCTCAAACTCTCATAGAAGAGCAAGCTTAAAACAAGCCAGGACAATGAACAATGTTGCACATAAGTTGATCCTGTAATAAGCTGACATGGCTAGCTCTGATGGCTTAGAACACGGGTGGGGAACCTTTGGCCTTAAGGCCACACATAGCCTTCTAGGTCCTTGGGTGTGGCCTTTTGAGTGAGTCCGACTTTTACAGATCCCCTTTTACTAAGGGGACTTGTTTTGTGAAGTTTGGATTCAGTCAAAGGGCTGCCTTTGAGGACCTAGAGGGCCTTGAGGCTGAAGATTCTCCACTCCTAGCTTAGAGTTTCACCTTCCACATCCATAGCAAGAGTGTAAAGTGAGAAGAGTATAGAAGAGTAAAGCTTCCCTATCCTTGGTTCTCCAGCCCTACCAGGACTCTCATAAGTGTCCTTTAAGGCAGAGACTGTTTTGTTATTATTAGTAATTTTTTGTCTCTGTATTGCTAGCAACAAGAATAGTGTCTTATACATAGTAGATTTTTAATAAATAATTCTTGAATTGGATTGTTTTGGAGGTAATGACTATGCAAAGAGAAAACATCCCATCTGTACCTTGAGGCAGGAAATAGGTGAAAAGAATTCACTCACCCTAAATCAGCTAGGCCTAAGGGCTGGGGACATCCCATTGATAGCAGCAAGTAACAAAAGTCATAGATATCTGAATGGCCCTTTTATATGCAGCCAGGGAAGAATGGTGAGGTTGACTATTAGCAGAAATGAGGATGTGTTGATTACTGTGCCAGTCCACTGCTGCTGCTCTCCCCTCATTCCCTGTCCCTGGTTCCAGATCGTCCAAACCATTACAGAAGATATCAGGACTAGGTGAGATCCTTTAGAAGACACCCTACTCACTTGCCTTCGACAATGAGGTTCTTTTCAACCTCTGATGCTCTGGCTAACCTTATTCTTCAATGGTTAGCAAACTACCTACACTTTACCTCAGCCACAGACAGAAAAGCTCAGCCTCTTAACCCTGTCATCATCTATTAGTGCTTTGCTTTTATGACCAAGAACTTTGAAATTCTTGTATCTGGTCACCATTTTCTGTAGTTTTATCCTCCCTCTATCTTACTCCTCCCAAACCTATTCTTGGTTCACATTTTCATCTGAAATTTCTCTCTACATTAGTATTTTGCCAGGGACATCACCCATATGCCGGCTATGCTGTTCTTCTTGACAAATTTTGATCTCTTGATGAACCCGTTCGATTCTATACTATCATCTATTTTTTAATTCCTCGCTCTTTTGTTCTCTCTTGTCACAGCTAAAATCTCATCTTCTACAAGAAGCTTTTTCTGACCCTTTATTGCAAATGCTTTACCTCTCTTGATTATTTGTAATTTATTTCATATGCAATATTTTTGTACATAATTGTTTTCATGGTTTTCTCCATTTAGATGGTGTACTCCTTGAAAGTAGAGACTGTCTTTTGACTTTCTTTGCATCTCCAACGTTTAGTATAGTCATTGGCATAAAGTAGGTATTAAATGCTTATTGACTCACTGTCCTGTTGCTGGTCACACTTTGCTAACATGAGCCCTGCATTACTGCCACCAACCATTTCCTATGGCTCTCACATACTGTTGAATGAAGATGGAGTAAAGTTCCAGAACCACGTTATCTGATCTCAACTATACCCTCACTGGAGCAAAGCCATCCTTTTACTTTTCCTTATTTGATTTTCTATCAGTTGATTAATAAGCATTAATGAAATACTTTATATATGCCCTGCACTATGCCAAGAACTTGGGATACAGATACAATAAATGAAACAATTTCTATCTGAAAGAAGCTTATCTTATATCCCACTCACCAAAATGGCTGTTCCAAACTTTCTTTTTTCCACACCTCATACTGCACACTCCCACTTCAACTGATGTCCTCCCCTCAAACTTTATCCCTAGAATCATATTCTCCTAAAATTGCCTCTTTCCTCCTTTTCTCCATCTAGAAATTTTTGATCCTTGTCTCATAATTCCATTAGATCTTTTCCCAACATTTCCCCTCTTATTCCTGTGTCTGATAAGACCAGATCCTCTACGTGTGCTCCCTATCCCATTCCCTTTTGTGTTCTCAAAAAATTGCCCTCATTACTGTTCTTCCTCTCTCTTATCCCACAAATACTTATCCTCTATGTTATTCTAAAAATCCTTCCCTAGTCTCTCCGCCTCAAAAATTTTCACTAGATGTCACCATCTCTGTTATCATCCTGTACTTCCCATCCCTTTCTGACTCAGATTCCTTCAAAAAGCCAGCCTCCATTTCCTCTCTCTCACTTTCTTTTTTAACTCCCTGAAATATGACTTTTGACCTCATACTCAACTGAAGCTTTTCTCCAGAGTTCCTGTACCAATGATATCTTTTTTTTTTTTGGAGAGGGGAAGCAGGACAATTGGGGTTAAGTGACTTGCTTAAGGTCACACTGCTAGTAAGTGTGTCAAGTGTCTGAGGCCAGATTTGAACTCAGGTCCTCCTGACTCCAGGGCCAGTGCGCTACTCACTGCGCCACCTAGCTGCCCACCAATGATATCTTAACTGTCAAATCTAATGATCTTTCCATAATCCTCAATTCTTCTTGACCTCTTGACAACTTTGATCCGATTGAATATTGACAATAGTTCTTCCTCCTTTCTGCTTACATAGCTACCATACTACGTTAGGTCTTCATAGGCTGTCTTCTGGTATTATGATAGCCTCCTCTTTGGCCTATGTACCTCAAGATTTTCTCTGCATTTTAGGGAAATCCCTTTGGCATCTGTGTAAAGCAGAGGTGTCAAACACACAGCCCGCAGGCTACATGTAGACCACAATGCTCCCGTGTGCAGCCTGAACCAGATTAAAATGTTGTTCCAATTTGATTTTAATATGTTGATGTATATGTGTATCATGTGTGGTATTCTGAGCTTTCTATGTATGGTTTAATGTCTCCTTTCCCCCCATTTCTATTTCATTCTGATACCACTGATGTAGAGGGTGATCCCTCCTCTATACGGAATGAACCAGGATGGCTCAGGCCATGATGGTACATCTTCTTTATAGCTACCAAAGTGATTTTTCTAAAATGCAGGTCTGAACTTACCATTTCCCAATTCAGTAAACTCCAGTAGCTCTCTACTATTTCTAGGATCAAATATAAACTCCTCTGCCATTTAAAACTCTTTATAACTTTATCCATTATTTTCTTTCTAGATTTAAGCCCCCTACCCAAGCCCTCATGCATTCTACAATCCAGGCATATTGGCCTACTATCCTTATGTACACAGTTAACTCTCTTTACCATTAGCTCAATATTATACTTCAGGGACAGGATGAGTTAAGTAGAATTTTGTAGGCTGACCCATGAACCATATATTTTCTGTGGGCAAATGTAACTGACTTACAAATGAACCTTTGGAACAGAATCTGTTGAAAATCAGTTTGCTTGTACTCCTTCTGCCTTGATACACAGTACTCCTATCCATTATGGAGTAACTTCCACATACCATAATACGAAAGGCAGCTTGATACATGTCAAGGGTATTAATGGTAGTAGCCAAGGCCTTTGGTTCAAATTCTGTTGGATGCTTAATTGCCTGTGTGACCTAGGGCAAATCACCTAAACTCTGGGTTTCTGTTTCCTTACATGTGAAATGAAGGTATAGACTTAATGACCTATGTGGCCTTTTCTCATTCTAGACTTACAATCCTAAAATCTTCTAGACCATAGCCTGCCTACTTGAACTCACTAGGTCTTCATTTTCAGTGAGTTTTGAGCAATAACATCTACAAATTTTACCTCTCTTAGTTACTTAGCCTGCTGCAAATCAAAGCAGTCAGTATTTATTGCAAGCCTACCATATGGAAGATACTGCTGTCTCATTGGAGATATTCAGCTTGGATTTCTAATAGTTTAAGAAAGACTCATATCTTTTGCCTTTAAAGGCAGATGAAGACTCTGCCTCCCAAATGCCAAAAACCTAATTGGAAAGTTCATTACTTTTTAGATCAGAGTTTGTAGCCTTTATTTTTTCATCAATTTTTCCTATCTCTGTTAGAAAGGACAATCCATAGGATTTACTTCTCAAATCCCTTTGAGTGGCCCTAGATGAGAAGGTATTGGCTCCCTCCCCAAAGAAGGGAAAGCAGCACAAACTCACTAAGGTTTTCAGGACCAGCTGTCAAATCTGAGATGAAAGACCTGATTTTCAGGAGTTCACATACTGGAGGAGGAAACACTTTAACGAAGGGCTGTCAAGGTGCAGCTGTCCTTGAGGAGATGGTTCCCTGACAGCTGTGGGTGCCTGCCTGCCTGCCTGTGAATGCTTAATTTATCTCAAAAAGGCTAGGCTTTAATTAGGTTCCTGGGGCAGTGAGCAGTACATGTTTGACCTTATGGAGAGAGAATGAGGCATTTCAACAATCAGGCTTAGATGATTCTTCTTTTCTTGGTGATCAAAGTCATGTGCAGTCACACTCTAGGCTGGCTTCTGAATTTCATGTCCTTCTTTAATGGACAGCCTCAGAGGGATCCTCATCACTGCCAGGCAAGTAGTTAGGGAGACATCAGGGCTCAGCAATAAAATATTTCTGATTTAAAATCCTCTAAAAATATAAACAATGATAATTTGTTCTGTCCTTGAAGAGGCTACTTAACCTTAGTTAGATTTTCCATCTACCTTCTTGGCTTGATATTTATACATGTTAAACTCTGAATAAAGGGAATTATAGTATACCTTATCAACCTGGTTGAGAAAAGAAATTCCCCCTAAAAAGACAGATGCTAGCTTTTAATAATAGATTTTTTTGTCATGTAAAATTAAGCATGGAGCATCTGCTTTTACAAAGGGCAACATCTGCTTCTTTGACATCTCTACCTTCCCTCCTGCTGAATCCAACAGGGGCTCTGAGCATAGAATTTGATATGAAAATTCAATGAAACTGCTTTTCAAAACACACTCTCAGAGAGGCAGAATGCTTGGGTTTGAGCTGCTATGCTCAGAAGACCAAATGTTCTTGCGTGCTCCAGCCTGGAGTACCCAGATTTAGGGTAGAACTGCAGGGTACAGAGCTTTTCAAGGAAAAGGCTGACATTATTTGCTAAGAGCACTCATTTTTCTGGGTGGTTTCCTTCCTTCTTTCCTTCCTCCCTCCCTCCCTTCCTTCCTTCCTCTCTTCCTTCCTTCCTCCCTTCCTCCCTTCCTCCCTTCCTTCCTTCCTTCCTTCCTTCCTTCCTTCCTTCCTTCCTTCCTTCTTCCCTTC
>JAQQSZ010005079.1:0-13963 GCA_028646595.1 Phalanger gymnotis
ACATGTGTATCATTATGTATAACCCTTCCACAATACTCATGTTGTGAAAGACTAACTATATTTTGTTTCTTCCTAACCTATCCCCCTTTATTGAATTTTCTCCCTTCACCTTGTCCCTTTTCGAAAGTGTTTGTTTTTGATTACCTTTATCCCCATTTGCCCTCCCTGCTATCATCCCCCCCTTTTTTTATCTTCTTCCTTTCCTGTGGGGTACGATACCCAATTGAGTATGTATGACCTTCTTCAGGTCAAATCTGATGAGGGCAAGATTCAGTCATTCCCCCTCACCTGCCTTCTCTTCTCTTCCTGCAGATCTGCTTTTTCTTGCCACTTTTATGCGAGATAATTTACCCCATTCTATCTCTCCCTATCTCCCTCTCTCAATATATTCTTCTCTCATCCCTTATTCATCTTCAGCTCACCCTATGCCTGCTTGCGCACTCTCTCTCTCACTATATATTTATATATATCTATATATAGATATAGATATAGATAGATAGATATAGGTACATACATACATACACAGTCACATATATATATATATACATAAACATATATATATACACACACCCATATACATACATGCATATTCCGTTCAGCTACCCTAATACTGAGGTCTCATGAATCATACACATCATCTTTCCATGTAGGAATGTAAACAAAACAGTTCAACTTTAGTAAGTAAGAGAAATTATTCTAATTAGAAAAAAGAATAACTCATAAAGTCCATGCATATAAAAGCCTGTTGGCTTAAGTATTGTGAATATAATTACTCATTTAGTAATTTCGGTTATCTGGTTTCCTCTAGATTTTTTAAGTTTTTTTTTCCTAGGTTATAACAGGAAGCTTGGGGAGGGAGAGCCAACAGCAGACTGTAGTAAGAAATTAACAGCTGGCATCAGAGAGTAAAGACAAAAGAAATAATCAGAAAAGCCTAGGAATTTGGGACTATTTAGTATAGGGGTAGATAGTCCTATGCATCTTAAAATTCCGTGAGTTATATCACTGAATTACAGCACAATGTAATATTCATAATCAACATAATAGTATGAGCCTGAGTCATCAAGAAAAGGTTGGAATTATGTTTCAAATTATCTGTTTAAAACAACAAAACAGGTATGATATGTATTAGAAAATTCTTTATCAAAATATTTAACTTTTTAAAGTTTTATTACTTGAAGGGGCAAGCTTTATCCCTAGTGAAAATTAATTCATCCAGGAAATTCAATTTGCTGCAAATATTGGTTAAAGGAAGCACTACTATGTGAGGTGACAGATACATCCAGTTACATTTTGTTGTAGTATTTATGTTCACTAGGTTAAAAATTGCTAATGAGGCTTTAAAATCAGTCCTAGTGAATTATTTGTCTGTCAGCTAAGTAATTCCAGTTTTCTTTTTATTAAACTAGTTCTAACTTTAATGCCTTTATGATTTAAAAGTTGTAGGAACTTCTGAAGACAATTAGACTAATGTAATGACTGCCTTTTTTAGATTACAGATTAATAAACAAAGTAGCAGATTTTAAAAATCTATTAGTTATGCATAACAATAAATAGTCTGTATTTTCCATTTCCAATACCAAACATTTCCCTTTTTGTGTAAAAATTTTAATAGAACTGATAGAGCATAATTTTAAAGACAGCCCATTTTCTGCTTTTACTTAGACATTTGGAATTCAGCAGATATTGCTCATCCTGATAGTAGAATTTTATATCTTACTCCAGGCAGCTCAACTTGAAGAATTTTGTATTTTAAATTCGAAGAAATTAGCACATTTGTCAAACCTTGAAGGATAAACATAAAAGAAATGTTTATAAGTCAGTTAAGTCCTGATAGCTTCCAGGATTAAGACATTTTGATTAGATTCTTTTTTAACATTTATATTCATCTTGCTATGCTTTCCAGATTTGTTATCTAGTATAAGATATTTCTCCATAAAGTTCTTATTAGCAGCTTGATTTTTTTTTAAAAAAAATCTCGTCTTTCTAAATGTTTAAGATTGCTTAGCCTTTTGATTCCATAATACTTATTAGAAAAGGCTTTTAAATTATTCTAATAGTCATAAAGACATCCTTTGAGTAAAAGATGTAGTACTAACACACTGACTTGTGTATATTCCTGAGTAATTTTCGTGTAAATAAATGTAATATTCTGAGATAGTAGTAGGGAAAGTACTATAACAAATTCCCAGCTTTACAAAGGAAACAGTAGTTGCAGAGAGAACATTGTGTTAATAGTATAATATATGTAAAAACTTGAAAGAGAAGAATATTTCCAAAGTATTTAGCAAGTTTCAGAAGAATCATTAACCAACAATGTTAGAAATAACAAACAAATTCCTGCATCAGCCATGTTAAAAAAAAAATCTTAATCTGTACTTTTGAGTCCATCCATTCTGTATCTGAAATTGGTTAGCATAATTCATCACAGGACCTCTGAAATAGTGATTGGTCATTGCATTGATGTTTATTCCTAAGTCTTTCAAAGTTGTTTGTCTATACAATATTATTATTGTTAATCAAATGTGATATTTATATGATATTTATAAGACACTTAGCATAATGCCTGCCTCTCTTTTCTCCTTATTTAAATTGTTCTCCTGCTTCTGATCACTTCACTCAGCCTCAATTCATACAAGTTTTCCCAGGTTTCTCTGAACAAACTTCTTTCATTATTTCTTATATCACAATAGTATTCTTTTGTATTCTTATACCATAATTTGTTCAGCTACACTTTGCCATCACAAAAAAAAATAGGTGATATTAATGTTTTTATATATATATATATGGATCCTTTTCCTCCTTGTTCTCTTTGGAATACAGACCTGGTAATGGTATCAGTAGGTCAAAGAATAGGCACAATGGAATAGCTCCTTGGACAGGGTTCCAGATGGCTTTCCACAGTGTGTGAACCAGCTAACTGCTTTATCAGTAGTGCATTAATGTGCCTTTTTTTCCATAGTCCCTCCAGCATTTGCCATTTTCTTTCTTTTTTTTTTTGTCAACTTTGTCAATACGATAGATATGATATGCAACCTCAATGTTGTTTTAGTGGTTTCTCTAGTAATAAGTGACAGCATTTTTACATATGACTCTTTATAGCTTGGATTTCTTCCTCTGAAAAAGACCATTTATTAATTGGGAAATCTAATCCCATATTTGTGGTTGAATAGAATTGTTTGTAGGTCAGAAGATTTTGTAAACTATTCACAAGGCTTTATTTATAGCAGGAGTCTCTCTGGACCCCTAGAAAGCAGCATTGGCCCTAATGGAAATCTTTCTCTTCATAACCTCTAGTGAAGGGAAGCATAAAATTATTTAATCCATATCCTTCTATCTTTTCCACAAGAAAAATAAGTGAAGTGTTATCAAATGTTAAATTGCTAAAATATAGGTTAGTTATTTAGCTTTCCTCTGGTCTACCTGGCTACCCTGTCAAAAAAGGACATAAGACTCATCTGGCATAACCTTTTAAAAAAATTATTTAGTATTTTATTTTTCTCCAGTTACATGTAAAAACAATTTTTAACATTTGTTTTTAAAACTTGGAGTTCCAAATTCTCTCCCTTCCTTTCTCTCCACGCCCCCCCCCACTCTCACCCCCATTGAGAAGGCTAGCAATTCAGTAGAGGTTGTATGTATGTGGTCATGCAAAACATATCTATAATAGTCATGTTATGAAAGAAAACATAGACAAAAAACCTCAAGAAAAATAAAGTAGAAGTATGTTTCAGTCTATATTCTGTCACCACCAATTCTCTCTCTGTGGATGGATAGCATTTTTTATCCTAAGTCCATCAGGGTTGTCTTGGATCATCGTATTGCTGAGAATAGCTAAGTAATTCACGTCTTAAAATATTGTTGTTACTTTGCACACACTATATTTCACTTTGCATCAGCCCATAGCAAGTCTTTCCAGGTTTTTCTGAGAGTATCCTGATCATCATTTCTTAGAGTACAATAGTATTCCGTTATAATCACATACCACGACTTGTTCAGCCAGTCCCCAATTGATGAGCATCCCCTCAATTTCTAATTATTTGCCCCCAGAAAAGAGCTGCTATAAATATTTTTGTGCATATAGATCCTTTACCTTTTTGTTTTTTATCTCTTGTGATACGGACCTAGTAGTGGTATTGCTAGGTCAAAGGGTATGCCAGATTTTATAGCCCTTTGGGCATAGTTCCAAATTGCTCTACAGAATGGTTGAATTAGTTCACAACTCCACCAACAAAGCATTAATGTCTCATTTTTTCCCACGCCCCTCCAACATTTGTCATTTACCTTTTCTTTCATGTTAGCCAGTCTAATAGGTATGAGGTGTAGTACCTCAGAATTGTTTTAATTTGCATTTCTCCAATAAATAGTGAGTTAGAGTATTTTTTTCATATGGCTATAGATAAATTTGATTACTTCATCTGAAAACCGATCATGTCTTTTGATCATTTACCAATTGGGGAATGGCTCTTTTTTTATAAATTTGACTCAGTTCTCTGTATGTTTGAGAAATGAGGCCTTTATCAGAGAAACTTGCTTAAAAATTTTTTTCATAGTTACTATTGCTAACTGTATTTCCCTCCATCTAATTTACCACCACTCTCCATTTATTCTATTTTTTCTTTCCTCGCACCCTGTCTCTTCTCAAACGTGTTTTGCTTCTAACTGTCCCTTCTCTTCTATCACCACCCTCCATTCCCCCATGTCCTCTTCCCCTCCTACTTTCCTGTAGGGTAAGATAGATTCCTTTACCCAATTGCATGTCTATGATATTCCCTCTTTGAGCCAGTTTTGATGAGAGTAAAAGTTCACTCACTTCCCCTCACCTTCCTGTTCTTCACCTACATCGTAAAAGCTTTTTCTTGCCTCTTTCATGTGACATAATTTACCCCATTCTATCTCTCCTTTTTCTCTTTCTCCAAGTACATTCATCTCTCACTCCTTAATTTTATTTTTTAGATATCAACCCTTTATACTCAACTCACACCTGTGCCCTCTGTCTAGATAAACTCCTAACTACCCAATAATGAGAAAGGTCTTATGAGTTACAAATATCATCTTTCCATGTAGGAATGTAAACAGTTTAAACTTAAGTCGCTTTTGATTTCCCTTCTCTGTTTGCCTTTTTCTGCTTCTCTTGCATCTTTTATTTGAAAGCTGAATTTTCTGTTTAGCTCTGGGCTTTTCATCAAGAATGCTTTAAAGTCCTCTGTCTCGTTTGAAGGATTATACTCATTTTTCTGGGTAGCTGATTCTTGGTTGTAATCCTAGCTCCTTTGCCCTTTGGAGTATCATATTCTAAGCCCTCTGATCCTTTAATGTAGAAGCTGCTAAATTTTGTGTCATCCTGACTGTGACTCCACCATACTTGAATTGTTTCTTTCTGGCTGCTTGCAATATTTTCTTCTTGACCTGGGAACTCTAGAATTTGGCTATAATATTCCTGGCAGTTTTCATTTTGGGATCTCTTTCAGGAGGTAATCAGTGGATTCTTCCAGTTCCAGCTTTACCCCCTATTTCTAGAGTATCAGATTGGTTTTCCTTGAAAGATGATGTCTAGGTTTTTTTTTTTTTATCTCAGCTTTCAGGTAATCCAATAATCTTTAAATTCTCTCTCTTGGATCTATTTCCAATGAAATATTTCACATTGTCTTCTATTTTTTCATTCTTTTGGTTTTGTTCTATAATTTTTTGATTTCTCATAGAGCTTCTATTTGCTCCATTCTAATTTTTAATTTATTTTCTTCAGTGAGCTTTTGTACTTCCTTTTCCATTTGGCCAGTTCTGCTTTTTAAAACATTCTTCTCTTCATTGGGTTTTTGAATCTCTTCTACTATTTGGTCTAGTCTGTTTTTTAAGGTGTTATTTTCAGTATTTTTTTTGTGTGTGTCTCCTTTACCTTACTGTTACCTCTTTTTCATGATTCTCTTGCATCGCTCTCATTTCTCTTCCTAGTTTTCCCTCTACCTCTCTTACTTGATTTTCAGAATTCTTTTTGAGTTCTTCCATGGCTTTGAAACCAATTCATATTTTTATTGGAGGCTTTGAATTGTAGGAGCTTTGACTTTGTTGTCTTCTTCTGACTGTGTGTTTTGTTCTTCCTTGTCACCATAAGAACTTTCTATAGTCAGAGGGTTTTTCCCCCCATTGTTGGCTCATTTTCCCAGCTTATTATTTGACTCTTAACAGTTTGTTAAAGTTGGGCTCTGCTTTCAGGGTGGAGGGCTCACTGTCCCAAGCTTCAGGGGTTTTGTGCTGCTGTTTTCAGAGATACTTCTAGGGACCTGTAAGTTTTCAGTTCTTCCAAGTGGTATGATCTAAGGAGAGGTGTTTACTACTGTCCTGACCTGTGTTCTGGTCTGTGAATGACCACAAACACTCTTTTGTCTTAGAACTGTGAGGAGGGTCTCCCCTCCCCCCACCACTGTAGCCACAAGTTCTGCTCTGCTAGTACTCTGCCTTGCCCTAGTACTGCCACCTAGGACTGTGAGCCAGATCTGAGCATGAGCAAAGCAACAGAGTCCTACCTCGGTGCTAGTCAAAAGACCCCTATAATCTCCTTCTGACCAGTTGTTTGACCCCCTTACCATCTGTGAACTGAGAGCTCCAGGAAGCAGCCACTGCCACTGCTGATTCAGTCACTTCTAAGGCCTGCTTCTGGCTTGCTGGGGCAGGGGCTGTGCTGGCGTGGCCTGCCCTGGAATGCACTCCACTCTCACCCACTTGTGACAGACATATCCACCAAAGTCTGCCTGTCAAGTCACCAGTCTGAATTAGTTGATATGCAGATAGAAAGAAATTTTATTCTATGTAAATTTAGATTCTGTGTCCAGCTCTGCCAGTCTAGAAATTTACCTTAGAACTCCACCCCCAATTATTCTAGTTAGCTTAGAAGTAGTCTTCTTGGGTCATAATTCTTTTTCCTTGATCATGAGTGATTTGAGAAGTCATTTGGAAAGAGGAACAGAAAAGCTACATGGTAACAATAATCTTAATTTTCCTCTTGATAGGCAAGTAATTTCAATAGTGCTTGCTGGTTGGTTTCTATCCTAATTGCTCCACATATACATATAAAAAAAAGTACCCTTGTGGATAAATACACATAGATGTCATCCAAATAGAAATTATTATAAGGTTTTTCCCCTTTCTAAGCAGTTGATTATTATATTTCAGTTTAGAGATTTTTTCCTTATTTGAATAGTAAATTTGTTTTGAGAAAACTATGGAATAAGTAAGGTCTACACATAAATCAGAACATTAATGTTTTAATATTGCTTATTTAACATTGTGATGTTTAATAAAGGTTGTTAATACAATCTTGTGTTGGATAATTAAGGGCCTTTAGTGCTTTTAACAGTATTTAACAGTATATAAGTATGTAAATATAATGTGATACATAATACATAGCTTTTTACACATTGAAGGACATAATTGAGAAATTTCTGATTGATTAGAGCTATGCTATAAAGACATTTTAGTATCTTTTGATTTTAAAATATTCTCAATATTCCATGGGTACCAGAAAAGGACAAAAAACTAAAAGCATTATGCATCTTGATTACTTTGATTTTGTGAGCTATTCAGGGACAAATGAAAATTTTCTAATTTATATTAACAATCTATTATAAAATACTACATGTAGTAAACTGTTAAACATTTTTCAAAAAACTCAAAAACCAAAGGGTTTAAGTATAAAATATCCTGTAATCAAGAAATGGATTTTTGAGTAATAACAATTCTAGATTTGTTTCACTCTTTTAAAATTGTTTTTATGAATTGAACCTTTTTTTTTCCCCCAAGTGAGGATCTATCCCATTTGCAGTAGTTAATATTTTGAGGTTTTAATTCATTGAAATGCTAATCTCAAATATAGTACCTTAATACTAAGCTTGAGTGTGTGTGTGTGTGTGTATTCTAAGATTTTAGTGCAGCACTATGGATCTTTTACATTAATTCTCTCCAAGCCCATACTTTTAAGTCACTGAGTTGGTGTTCTTTTTCCCCCAAAATATTATGTTAATTTTAGATACAAAATATTGAAGAAAAAACTGTGAACTATATGAGTTCAAATAATCTTATTTTAATGATCATTAAGGTATTGATTTTAAATTGTTATTTTTTAACAACTGTGATTTAAAGATTTTACTTTTTATCTTTTTAAAGCTATTTTCTTTTAAACATTGCAATGTTTTCTCAAGTATCTACCTTTCCTGCTTTCTCCCTTTTCCATTTGGTTTTTGCGGAAAGACCTTTTTAGTTTTTGTTGCCCACATACTATGACTTCTATTAGGGAAATAAAAATTGTGAAAGCAGTCTCTACAGCTGGTCAGCCATTCTTACCACAGATAACATATTTTTATGGGAATCTCATTTCTCTGTCCAAATGCATATTTGGATTGAAAAGATCTAGGCACTATGAAATTAAATAGTATTTCTAGGTTTCATGATTTTTTAATTCTTTTTTAAATAAAGAACACCTTCAAATACTTGTTCTTTTTTTTTTTCCTATTCTAAATCAGGCTTCAATGTTATCTGCAGAAAATGATCCTCTTGGTCCTTTGCCACCAGGTTGGGGTAAGTTAGCATACTATTTCTAAAAGTAAATAAAGATACTATATGATGAAGGACTCTTAAACACTTATTATTCTCTCCCTCCCCCCCCCCCTTTTTTTTTTTTTAGAAAAGAGAGTAGATTCAAATGACAGAGTTTACTTTGTCAATCATAACACAAAAACAACACAATGGGAGGACCCAAGAACTCAAGGGTAAGTGAGAGTACACTGTGTTCAATTTGTACTACATTGAGCTTGCCTGTAGTCATTGAAAATGTACTAAAATAGCAGATATTTTTGATGTTCAAAAATCATGTTTTGCTTCTTATAATAAATTTATTTTGCAGTTTATTGCCTGAAAGTCCCCTTCCAGAGGGCTGGGAAATCAGATATACTAGAGAAGGTCTTAAATATTTTGTTGATCATAACACAAAGACAACAACATTTAAGGATCCTCGTACTGGGAAATCCTCTGTGTAAGTGATAAACTAAAGTTCTTTTAAAATATTACTTTTTGTTTTTGGGAAAATATCTTCTTTAGTACCTGGCAGTGTTTAAAGTAGGTTTTAGTTATGTTTGTGATAAAAAATCTGTAGCAATATAAATACGTAGTTTTATACAAATCTATATTAATATATTACATATATGTTATGTATTATAAATTATAGTTTCATAAATTCGTTATTGATAGGAAATAAGATAACAGATTTTTCCAGGTAACTAAAGCTAAATTTATCAATAAATATTTGACTACCTATATACAGAGTATTTTATCAAGTGTTATAAAGATTAAATAGAAAAATGAGAGAAACAGTACTTGTCTCCAGGGTCTGAAGAAAGAGAAATATTACTCAAGCTCAAGGACCTTACCCAACTACTATTTTTTTATGTCAGAATATAGGATAAAATAAACACTTGTATTTCTTATACATAATTATCCTGGGTCCTCTTTGTTCCGACCTTGTGACTTAAGTAAAAGATATATAAGATACAAACAGGAACTACCCAGCTCTTTTATAACTGCAGGCACCCCATGAATGTTCTACTGGCCTCTCCCTCTAATCCTCAGGTTTTATATTGCTTTATAATCCAGAGTAACCAAGCAACTCAGAGACACTTATAAAATGCTACACTTAAGGGTAAGAAAACCACATGCATATATGAATATAAAAATCAAAAGCAATCCAAATAAAAATGTAAACCTAGTTTGGTATAGTTTCTTTGGTATCTAGGATTTACATTTAGGAGACAGCTAGGTGGCACAGTGGATAGAGTGCCAGGCCTGGAGTCAGGAAAACTCATCTCCCTAAATTCAAATCTGGCCTCAGATACTTACTAGCTATGTGACCCTGGGCAAGTCACTGAACCCTATTTGCCTTGCTTTCCTCATCTGTAAAATGAGCTGGGCAAGGAAATGGCAAAACACTCTAGCAACTTTGCCAAGAAAACCCCAAATGGGGTCACGAAGAGTTGGACATGACTGAAATGACTCCATGAAAATACAATGGCAGGTATCCAAACTATTGATATATCTCTGAATTTAGCTAATTTGGTCAACTTATATCTGAGCAAAACTTTTTTCTGCAACAGCTCCAAGTGATGAAGCAACCTTTGTTTGAAGACTTTCAGTAAGAAAAACCCACATTACCTGTCCAAACATCCTACTCTTTGAGATAGCTCTATTTTAGGAGTTTTTCATAAAATTGGACTAAATCAGCTTCTTTGGACTTCTGTTAGTTGTATGTAGTTCTGCCCTTTGGACACCATACAGAATTAACCTAATCCCTCTTCCATGTGACAGTCCTTTAAATACTTGACAATAGCCATCATATCCTAATAAATCTTCTATTGTGTACATCCCCAATTCTGTTAACTAATTCTTATGTGACATGATCTCAAGCTCCTTTATCATACTCATTGCCATTCTATGTATGGTCACTTTCTTATCAATTGCTTTACTAGAATATGGCACCCAGATTAATGAGAATAGAAAGGAAATTGTAGATACAGGTGGCATTACAAAGGAAAAATCTAAAAGAGGACTGAATGTGGATTCATTGTAAAGGAAGCAACCAAAGATTTCTTGAGGTTTCAGAGGTGGCTAAGTAGAATGATTACGTTTGACAGAGTTAATAACCTCCACAGGAAGAGTACAGTTTTGAAGAAGAAGATGAGCTCAGTTTGATATGCCGATTTGGGGTAGCCAGGTGAAAGTTTATAGTAGGCAATTGGTACTAAAACTTCTAAAATTATATGAATTCTGATAGTTCAAATTTCCCAAAACACTGCTTTTGCGTTACCTTAATTTCCTAAACCTAGTATAATGAATTCAATTTAACCTTTTCTTTTCAACTAATTACTGTGACTGTAGATCTTTTTTTCTTCTCTCCCAAATTTATTGTCTGTTTTGACAGAGAGGGTAGTACCTCAGAATATCTTATTTTAGAAATAAAGTCAACTTCTTGCTATTTCTTTATCATCAATGTCCTGATGGTTTGATTAATTGAGTTAAGTATTCATTTGTTTTAATCTCCCAACAGCATATATGAGCAAAGCCTCATAACATATAATCTTGAATGCACAGAAAATGTGACAGAACTACAGGAAGGGTCAGCATTTGCTAACTCAACATCAGGCTAGAAAATGCAGATTTAATAACATTGGAAATAAAGATCAAAAAAATAAGTTGATGGAGTCTGGTTAGGATGCTTGACTTTGATTACCATCATAATTTAAGACTTTTGTTATAAAAAAAGATGATGCGGAAGCATCTGGAAAGTTAATAGTTAACTCCAATAGACAACACAGCTTCATCAAAAACAAATCATCGCAGACTAATCTCATATTTTTTGATAAGTTACTAAGATGGTAGATCAGGGAATTGCTGCTGACTTGGTATACTTAAATATCAGCAAAATATTTGTCGAAGTCTCTTACACTGTTTTGATGGACAAGATGGAGAGACATGGGTTAGGTGGCTTCAGAACTGGTTAAATAATCATACCCAAAGAATAGTCTTTAAAGGATCCATGTCAACATGAAAGGATGTCTCTGTAGAATGCCCCACTGATCTGTCTTTAGTATGTCATGTTTATCATTGGGAAGAGAAGCAACACAACCTCAGATTCAGGAATCACTTAACTATTAATTACTGACTATGTGCAGGGCAGGATGCTAAGTGGAGACAAACACAAAAATAAACAATCCTTGTTCTCAAAGAACTTAAATCTTAATGGAGGATATGGAGTGTAAATATATAGATATACGCAAGATACATACAAGATAACTTTGGAAGTGAAGGCGTTCACAGCTGTAAGGACCAGCGAAGGCCCTTTGTAGCAGGTAAAGATTGATGTCAGTCTTTGGGGCAGCCAGGGATTCCAAGAGGCAGAGTTGAGGACAAAGAGCATTGTACAAATGGGGGACATTCATTATAAACACTCAGAGATAGAACAGGACATATCCTGTGTGACAAAGAAATAGGCCAAGTAGCTGGTCTATAGAGTACAAGGAGAGTAAAAAGGTAGGATAGGGCCAGGTTATATGAAGCACTTTGAAAGCCAAGACGTAACAAACACTGAAATTTATTGAGTAGGGGAGTGACATGGTCAGACTTGTACTTTCAAAAAATTACTTTGGCAGCTGTATGAAGGATAGCTCAGAGGGGAAAAACCTGAGGCAGGGCTGTTGCAACAGTCTGGGTAGGAAGTTCCCTGGGCCTGAATTAGGGTATTTACAATGTAAGTGGGGAAAAAGAGACCTATACAAAAGATGTTATGGATATAGAAATAGCAAGCTTTGACAACCAATTGGATAAGTGGAGTGAGCAAATGAGTAATAGATGATGACATCTAGGTTGCAAACCTGGTTAACTGGAAAGATGGGACAGATTTGGTAGAAAAGATAGCAAATTCTGTTTTGTTCATGTTAGGTTTATGAAACCTTGGGGATATCCAGTTTGAAATATTCATTAGGCAATTGTTGATATGTACCTGGAACTTCGAAGAGAAAGTAGAGATGTTTGGGTCTTGGAGTTTTCTGCATAGAGATGATAAGTGAACATGTAAGAGTTTATGAGATCAAATGAGAGTGTATAGTAAGATGAGATCCTAAGATACAACTTCGAGATACATTCACAATTAGTGGCTTTGACATGGGTGAAGATCTACTGAAGGGGATGGGGACTGAGGAGAAGCCCCATAAAGGCAGGAGGAAAACTAAGAAAGAACACTTGTTGGCGGGCGGAGCCAAGATGGCGGCTGGAAAGCAGGGACTTGCGTGAGCTCCCCCCACATCCCTCCAAAAACCTATAAAAATAGCTCTGAACAAATTCTAGAGCTGCAGAACCCACGAAATAGCAGAGGGAAGCAGGACTCCAGCCCAGGACAACTTGGAAAGTCGCTGGGTAAGGTTTATCATGCACAGAGCTGGGAACGGAGTGGAGCAGAGCCCAGCGTGAGCTACGCCTAGACCAACCAGACTGGGCGCCGGGCAGAACAGGCCCTAGTGCCCTGAATCAGTGAGCTGTGGCAGTTACCAGACTTCTCATCTCACAAACGCCAAAGACAACAGAGAAGGTTAGTAGGAAGAGCTGCAGGGGACAGAGTGAAGGAGTTCAGGTTCAGCCACCACCCTGGGGGCAGCGGGGGAGGTGCAGCTACAGAACTATAGCTGCAGTTGCTTCTGGCCCCAGGCCTACCTGATGGGAGGAATTAAGTGGAGGGTCAGAGAGGGAGTGCAGAGCCTACTCAAATCTGAATCCAGCCCAGGTTGGCAGTTCTTGGGGGAGGAGAAGCGTTGGTGTGGCAGAGCTGGCTGTATAGAAATAGCTCTGAAAAGAACAGCATCCCCTCAAGCTTGAAACAAAGTACTCTTTACTCTATAAGCAGTCACACCCCCTCCAAAAACTCAAGGGTCAAGTAAGTTGGCTGGGAACATGGCCAGGCAGGGAAAATGGACTCAGATTCAGTCTCAGACGTTGGAATCTTTCTTTGGTGACAAGACCAAAACCTGCAGCCAGAAGAAGTCATCAAAGTCAAAGAGCCTACATCTAAAGCCTCCAAGAAAAACATGAACTGGTCTCAGGCCATGGAAGAACTCAAAAGAGATTTAGAAAAGCAAGTTAGAGAAGTAGAGGAAAAATTGGGAAGAGAAGTGAGAAGAATGCGAGAAAACCATGAAAAACAAGTCAATGACTTGCTAAAGGAGACCCAAAAATATACTGAAAAATATACTGAAGAAAACAGCACCTTAAAAAATAGACTAACTCAAATGGCAAAAGAGCTCCAAAAAACCAATGAGGAGAAGAATGCCTTGAAAGGCAGAATTAGCCAAATGGAAAAGGAGGTCCAAAAGACCACTGAAGAAAATACTACCTTAAAAATTAGACTGGAGCAAGTGGAAGCTAGTGACTT
>JAQQSZ010005080.1:0-13963 GCA_028646595.1 Phalanger gymnotis
ATACCTCAAAAGGTAATGTGAACTGGTCTCCAGCCCAAAAAGCATTACTGGAAGAGCTAAAGGAGGATTTTAAAAACCAAATTAGGGAGGTAAAAGAAAAAATGGAAAAAAAAATCCACTGATGAAATCAAGTCCCTAAAGAATAAGATTGGTGAAATGGCTACGGAGATTCAGAATCTAAATAGAGAAAATGACACCCTGAGAGGTAAAATCAACCAATTGGAAAAGGAGACTCAAAAACAAAATGAAGACAGTAACTCATTAAAAATTAGAGTTGAGCAAGTGGAAGCTAATGACTCTATGAGACATCAAGAAATAGAATAGTATTGATGGTTTTCTTCCCAATAATCTTTATCACCTGCCATAACATCTCATCCAAGATAAGACTGTAATTCTAGAGAATTCTGTACCTTCCTGTGGGAAGGCATGATTTTTTAGGCTTGAGTAAAAGTTTTTTTAAAAAAGTATGTCTTTATTGATACCTTTTCCTTTTATATCTTCATAATTTTCCCCTATGTCCTTCTTCTTTCTCCTTTTCCTTTTGGAGAGCCATCTTGTATAATAAATAGTATTTTTGGGGGGAGAAAATCTAACACAAAGATTACTTTTTGTGGGGTGGGGCTTATTTAAGATTATATTTATTTTTAAGCCTGTATTTTTTTGTATCATTGGTGACCAAGAGATGGAATTTCATGAACCAAAGTAGTATCTTAACCATGATTAACTCTTACAGCTTTCCAGTTATTAAAAGACTAGCATTCAATGATAAGTCAAATGAACAAAAGATTATAGAGTCCATACTATATGCTAGGCCTGGTGCTAAGTTCTGTAGATTCAAAGAAAGGCAAAAAAATGTTGTTCTTCCTCTTAAGGACTTCACAGTCCTATAGATGAACTTGCAAAAACAAAACAAAACAAAACAAAAAACAAACCCAAACTGTTGACTTGGTGTTGGCCTATGGCCCGTTGCAATGGCTTTCCAACAGATCTTCACAATTCTGCATCCATTCCCAAACTGCCCTTCATATCATTGCCAGAATAATATTTTCTATACGAGTATCTGATCATGCTATGCTCTGCTTTAAAATCTTCAATATCTTCCTATTGTTTCTTGCATTAAATTCAAATATCTTTCCCTAATAATTGTGGTCACCTACAATCTCAGGCCAATTTGAATGTCCAGTGTTATTTCTATATTCTGCCCATCATTACCCTCTATGATTCAGACACATTGATCTACTCACCGTTCTCCAGATGTACCACTCAGGCCTCCATATCTTTAAGCCATTCTCTAATACTAGAATATTTTTCTCTACTATCTTTTCCATCAGATTCCTCATTAAATGTTACTTGCCTCAAAAAGTCTTTCCCAGTTATTCCCCATTAGTGATGATTTTCCTTCTGAAAACTCATGTAGAGCTTTTTTTTTTTTGCGTTTCTCAAGACATTTTGCATGCAATGTTGTATAATGTGTGTGGATACATACATGTATACATATGTATGGATGATACACACATATCTTTATGTATGAATATAGAAATGCATATATGTACACCTATGTACATATATGCATATGTCAATATTCTATGATATATGTTTGTATACTTTGTAAACACCTCACCTCAACCGGCTCCCCATCGCTTTAAATTCCATAGGGGCAATGACTTCATCTTACTTGTCCTTTGTATGTTCTCCTCCATCCCATATCTAGCTAGCATAGTACTTTTTCACAAAGTAGGTGACATCGAATGAATACTTTATAATCAAACAATGAGTCCAGATTCAACTATTTATATGACGTTACTTTTTTTTTTATCAATCCCTTTTGTATATCTTTGTTGAGTATGGTGATTGAATAACTGTGTTAACATTAAGGAAATCTGGGTTTTATTATCCACTGATTTATCTTGAAATCACTTTACCTCTCTGGGCCTTTGTTGCTTCATCTGTGAAAAAAGAGGGACTTGGACTAGGTAATCAATCCCAGAGATCTATTTTGGCTTGAAAATTCTGTAAGTCTAGATTATGATTCATATTCCCTACAGTGACAAATTCACTTTTAAATCCTGAGTGGACTGAACTTTGAATCTCTTAAAGCTAAATTCATTTTCCCTAGGTAAATGAAAGGGCCCCTTTATAAATAATTCTTCTTTGACATATGGAACATTTGGGCAAATCAGTACATTTCAGCTGCTCACACAGGAAGCCTTTGCCTTGTTTTTTGGCAAGTACCCACTATGAGATCTGCCAGTAGTGGTTTCATTAAAGGGTATGGCAACAATTGTTGCTCAGGCTGTTTCAACATGAAATACAGTGACTAAGCCTATCAAGAGCTAACAAAGAAAAATGAGAAAGCTACTAAAACATTTATCAGCACTTTAATTCTTCAACAATATCATGAGATAGTAGATTTAAACTGTATTGTTTATGCTGGTCATCAATATCAATATCAAGGTTGTCTAAGCTAGCAATTCCACAGGATTTGAAATTATGTTCACAGAAATGCAGAAGGCCAGCATGAAAGTGGGATGAAAATTAATGACAAAAACATACATAACAATGTTGTCACTATTTCATAGCTCAAAAGTGATTCATCACTGAGGAGGTGACCCAAAGCACTGTTTTATGATACATTCAAGCATATTTTTAAAAATGTTTTCCTTTTAAACATTTTTTTGATACTCATTTTTTTATACCAACTTCATTTTTCATTATATCCTCCTCTCAGGCTCTTTTGGAATACAGTTCCTTATAACAAAGAAATGGGGAAAAACATAATTTAGTAAAACTAGTCTGGCATCTAGTAGACAATTAATTAATGTTTATTGACTGGCTACTTCACATCCATAGTTCCTACCCATATAAAGAAGGAAAAGTAGTGCCATCTTTTCTTTGGCACAAAGTGAAGAACTTATTTTAAAATAAGTTTATGGAATTATAGATCTTGAGCAGAAGGGACCTCAGAAACCATCTAGTCCAAATCCCTTATTACAGATGAAGAAACTGAGGTCCAGGAAGGCTAATTCACTCGCCCAGGATTTATATATATATTTTTAATATGAGACATATCTAGATATTCTTTGCCACCCAAAAGAAGCTACCTCTATAACAAAGGAAAACAATTAACCAAATACACAATTATAGTTACCATACCTCACAATGTAACTTCTCCATTGAGAAAAGTATATTTTTAAAGCTTTTATTCTCCAGGACCAAAAATGATTATAAGAAATGTTCAACATTAAGCTACCTTTCAGTGTTCTTGTAATTTAAACTGTTGTAGTTCTTATCTATGCTGTTCTTTCAGTTCTGCTTATCTATTTTCTTTGGCTTTCTAAGCCCTTCAGAACATGAACCTTTGTTTAGATAGTACCACTTCATTTATCTGGCATCATTGTTAAAGGGGATGTTCCACATAAAAGTACTTGCAGATAAGAAAAACCTACCCCTACAAGGATCCATTATTATTTTAACAAATTTGGTCAAAATCTATAAAGTTTGTTATTCCTTAGATTTAGGTTGAGCATTTTCAGGATTTTGATGGATGCCAGATGAATGTTTCTACCTTATTACCTCTCCAGTACTTTTTGACAAGGGGGAAATTACATTGAATTCAGTGCCTGATTCATATTCTTTCTCCCTTCTCCAACTCCTGCCCTCACACCAGGGGGCTTCAACACACATCTATAAAACACTCTAACCTACCAGTTCCTACCAATTATTCATTGCCCATGACTTATTCCTCCATACCACATCAGACACAAAGATGCTCCTATCTTTGACCTTGACATCACCCATAAATGTACCACTTCCATAACATGAACTCTGACATTCCCTTATCTCACCATAATCTATTCTCATTCCATCTCTTCCTCTTCCTTCCAATGCTAAATCCTGTTCTTTGACTGTACTGTGATCTCCAATTGGTCTACTTTTCAGTTCTCTTTCAAGCCATTACTATAGCACTATCTACACTTGCTTCCTTTCCCTACATTTTTGCCTTGGTGAACATTTTTCTCTTCTTTTAAGTTCCTTGCCCTCTTATCCATGTCCTCCTTCACCCCTGTCTCACATCATGAGGTGCTCTTCTGCCAAGACCAATACCTTTGCAAATGATCTTATGTCATTCCATCTCCTCTAGCAGATTAGCCTTTTGATAAACCACAGTCTTTCACTTATATTCAATCTCCCTTTGTCCACTGGCCGCTTCCCTTCCAAATTCTCTTGTCTCCCCCATCCTTAACCCCCCCCCCCACAAAGCCTCACTTTATTTTCTATCCCCAATATCATGTCATACGCATCCTACCTTTCATGGTTAGACTCCTTAAGAGGGTCATCTACATTATGTGCCCATACTTCCTTTTGTCTTAGTTTCTTATTAACTCTACAGTTTTGTTTCTGACCTCATCATTGAACTGAAACTGTTCTCTCCAAAGTTACCAATGTCCTTTTAGGGGCCAAATTCAATGACCTTTTCTCATGGCCCATCCTTCTTGACTCCTCTGCAGTCTTTGCCACTGATACCCTTTTCTCACTGATACCTTCTTCTTTCTAAGTTTTCAGGATGCTATACTTTCCTGGTTCTCCTTCTGTATATCTGACCACTTCTTTTCAGTCTTCTTTGCTGTATTTCCATTTCAGGCACACCCACTAACTGTGGCTTTGACCCGAGTCCTCTTCTCTTTTTTCTCTATACTATTTCACTCAGCTTTATTGAGCTCCCATGGATTCAATTATCATCTCTAGGCTGATGATTCTCAAATCTGTAACCTTTCTGCTGACATCCAGTTTGCTTCTCCAACTTCTTATTAGATGTCTCAAATTGGATGTCCTGTAGACATCTTGAACTCAATATGTACAAAAATGAACTCATTATCTTTTCTCCAAAACCTTCCCCTTCCAGACTTCCCTATTACTTGTGAGGGTACAACCATCTTTCAGGTCACTGAAGCTCACAACCTAGGTGTCATTCTTTATTCTTCAAATTTCTAACCAACCATATCAGATCTGTTGCCATGATCTGTTAATTTCCTCTTAGCAACATTTGTCAAATAGACCCTCTTCTTTCCTCCGATGCTGCCATAACATTAGTACTTGATTACCTCATGCCTGGACTGTTGCAATTGCTTGGTTGGTCTGGCTGCCACAAGTCTTTCCTCATTCCAGTCCATTCTCCACTCAGCTATGAAATTGATTTTTTCTGAACTGCAAGTCTGACCATGTCGTTCCCCTCTCCTCCCAACTCAGCAAACTCCAATGACTCCCTGTCACTTCCAGGATCAAATATAAAATCCTCTAGTTAGCATTCAAAAGCCCTTATAACCTATTCCTTAACTCTTTCTAGTCTTCTTTTATCTTCTACCCTGTTGCCTCTCCACCCCCTGCCCCGGTCACTCACACATTCATCAATCTAGTGATGTTAACTTCCTTACTATGCATAAAAGAAGACACTCTATCTCTAGATTAGAAATATTTTCACTGTTTGGCTCCCATGCATGAAATCTCCTTTCTCATTCCAACCTCCTGACTTCCCTGGCTTCTTTCAAATCCTAGTCAAAATGCCATCTTCTTCAGGAAGTCGTTCCCATCCCCTTTTAATTCTACTAACTTTCTGCTGTTGATTGTTTCTAATTTATGTGTAGAGATCTTATTTGTAGAGAGTTATTTGCTTGTTGTCTCTTCCATTAGAATGCAAGCTCCTTGAGAGCAGGGACTTTTACCCCTTTTTGCATCTCTAGCACTTAGCATAGTTCCTGGCACCTGGTAAATGCTTAATATACATTGAGTAAATGACTCACAGATGGCGTCATAGATAGAATGTTCTTGTCATTGTAATTCTCTGAAAAGAGGGCAAAATTTATAGTGAGGTCCCTCTCCAAAGAGTTTTCTTATTAAATTATAAAACTCATTTTTCCATTGTTTTATTCCCCCTTTCTATTGTTTCATCACTCAAGACTTTCTGGTTTCCCAAATTAGTTTTAACCATTTCAGGGATATCCCTTTCCCTTCTTTCCTAAATTTCTTATGAGCACACACTCCTGTTTTTCATGAGTGTCTTTTTAAAAGGTCTTTATCTAGTAATTTAGGTTGTTGGGTTTTTTAGATGAGATCATGAGGTTTATCCTATAGATTCTAACACCTCTGTCCTCAGTGTTCTCTCTAAGGAAGAATGGTATGAATACACAAGAAGATAAACTCCAGAACAGTAGCTAGCCCTGAAGAAAGACACACAGCAGAAAGCTGTTCTGCACACAAAATAATTTCGAAAGCACACAAAGGTCAATTTTCAGGATATCTCAAAGAGGAGAAGATTTCAAAGGAATTGAAAATGTTATAGATCCTATTTTTTTTTTAAAAAAAGAAGAAAGAAAAGTCACCAGGAAGACATCAGTAACTACCAATCTGTATAATGACTTTTTATCTCTATGAAATCTTTAGGAAAATGACTTTTCATACATTGAGGGCATCTTTGATGACAGTATGAAAAGGGAACAGGCACAGACAATTTTATGTGCATCAGAACATACCTTTACTTCCACACCGCTGATCAAAAGGTATAGAGTGCACAGAATCCTGCTGTTTATTATTTGTGATTACAAAAACCTTTGACTCGGTAGAACAAAATGCAGTCTGAAAGGCTTTACAGTAAGGTAATGCTCCTTATTTGTGTTAAAGCCATATAAGATTCCTTGATAGATTTGGTCACAGAAATTTGTTCAATGATTTCTCTGATTAGCAGTAATGAATAATAAGAAAACAGGGAGGCACCTGCTTGCTAAAGGTATTTGCCACTGTCATGGAGATTGAAGGGCTATTCCCTGTGGATTGTACTGATTACAACAAATCCCCAAATAATACAGGACCTCTACATGAGATTCCTAGCTCTTCAAAAGAGCTCAAGCTAGCTATCCAAACAGGAAATAGTAAATTAATGACGTAGCCTTATTCTTCCTCCAATGTAGAATGCGAGCAAGCTACGCCAAATTAATGGCCTACTTTGAGTGAGCTTTTGAAACCATAGCTTGCAGCCCTGACAAGGTTTCTTTTTAGCAGTCTGATGAATCTATGGATACCTTTTTTTCAAAGCAACTGATGCATACTTGACATAAAGCACAAGGTAAGCAACAAAGGGCTAATAAGTAAGACATTCCAAATACCATTACCTAAATAGCCCCCTCCTCTCTACAATCTCTCAGGAAGGAGTACTGTTATCTTCTGTGACCTCCATACCATGTTAGAAGGAACCACATACAATCCTGCAGCATAATAATAGGCTATTGCCCACGACTATAGGATTGGTAACACTGAGCCTACAGGTTAACCATTAAATGTTTTGTCTTAACAAAACACACACACACACACACACACAAAGAGTTTGGCTGATCAGGTTCAGTGCCTCCCCCCATTTGATGTGGCTGCCTGGGAAATGCATATTCAGGCAAGTGTAGATGTTCTTATGCTGACACTTCAGGTAACTGCTGTCTTTAGCATACTATAAATATCAAAATACCATCTCTCTCTCTCTCTCTCTCTCTCTCTCTCTCTCTCTCTCTCTCTCTCTCTCTCTCTTTCCCTCTGTCCTTCCTTCTGCCTCTCCTTTCTTCTTCCTCCCCCTCAAATGAGGCTCATTTCCAGGAAGACCTAGGCTTGTTCCTTGCATTTTCCTCTTTTCCTATCTATCTTGACTTCATAACATTCTACTCACTCCCCCTGAAACCCTGAAACCTGGGTTCCCATTTTGGTCCCCCTCTGAGCCTTTCATGGCCCAAGTTCCAACTATTTCTCCAATAGTGGGAAGTGGTCCTAAGGAATATGACCCCAACTTCAAGAAGCTGTTGCCCTAAAGTAGTTCAACTCTCCCCAGCAAAGGAGTGGGTTACTAGGCTACTAGAGTACCTTTCCTCCTCTCCAACTGTGTGCATTTCCCTAGCAGCAGTGTTGCCCCTTTCATTGTGTCACTGGTTGGAATTATTCTGGACTCCCCCCACTATGACCTGCTCCAAAGTGTTTTCTTCAATGGACCCTCAAAACGGAGGAAGAGATTGAAAACCTTCCATCCATATAGAGATAAATAAGGCTTTGGAATTTAACTGTGACTCTTGTCTTCTCCTTCTAAGTTTTCCTTGGTACTGTCACCATGTGCTGTCTCTTCTGGGCATGTGTCCATAATGTATACTCTGCAGGGTTCTGCTTTCTGTGGGTCTCGTAAGGTCCCTGGTCAATGTATCTATGTTAATCCTGTGTTTTATGCCAGTTCCTGCTAGGCTATTATGCTTTTCTTAGCTTCTGGTTTAGCTGGAGCACTCAGAGGAGGTGCTACCTCTCCCCCATAATATAAGAAATAGATTGCCATAGTGGTTTTAGCTTAATGAACAGAGACTTTTTGTTACAGAGTTTTTTTTTTAAAGAAAGACAGATCCCTTACACATTTATGGATGCAACTGTTGTCTCTCGGCAGAGGGCTCCCGCATCTAGTATATAACTAGCCATTATCTTTCTCTTGGGCTTAATTCCCTTTTTCTAACTGCCTACTTGGTGAGTAGGAGCTACATAAATATCTCACACTCAACAAGTACAAAACAGAACTCATCTTTTACCCTAAATCCATCCTTCCTCCTAAATTCCCTACTTTTGACAAGGAAAGTACCATTCTCCTAGTTACCAGGGCTTTCAACCAAGGCATCTTCCTAAACTCTTCAGTTTTGCACATCTCATAGCTAATTACTTGCCAAATCAAATTGATTCTGCCTCCTCAACACAGGGAACTCTCTAGGAGAAAACTGCTCTTATTCATGAAAAACTTAATCAATAAAATGTATTTTTTAAAAATTTTAATTAATTAATTTATTTTTAGTTTACAACATTCAGTTCCACAAGCTCTTGAGTTCCAAATTTTCTCCCCTTTCCTCTCCTCCCCTCTCCCTTTCCCCCTCCACAAGATGGCATACAATCTGATATAGGCTCCACATATACATTTACATTAAACATATTTTCAATTAGTCATGTTGCATAGAATTATAACCAATGGAATGAACCATGAGAAAGAAGAAACAAAACAAAAAAGAGAGAGCAAATAGTTTGCTTCAATCTGAATTTAGACTCTGTAGTTCTTTGGATGTGGAAAGCATTTTCCATCATGAGTCTTTTGGAGTTGTCTTAGAACCTTGCAGCGCTGAGAAGAGCCAAGTCTATCAAAGTTGGTCATTGCACAATGTGTCTGTAACTGGGTACAATGTTCTCCTTGTTCTGCTCCCCTCACTCAGCATCAGTTCATATAAGTCTTTCCAGGTTTTTCTGAAGTCTGTCTGCTCACCATTTCTTATAGCACAACAGTATTCCATTACATTGATATACCACAACTTATTCAGCCATTCCTCAATTGATGGGCATCCCCTCAATTTCCAATTCTTTGCCACCACAAAAAGAGTTGCTACAAATATTTTTGTACATATAGGTCCTTTTCCCATTTGTATGATCTCTTTGGAATATAGCCCTAGAAGTTGCATTGCTGGGTCAAAGGGTATGCAAATTTTTAGAGTCCTTTGGGCGTAGTTTCAAATTGCTCTCCCGAGTGGTTGGATCAGTTCACAACTTCACCAACAATGCATTTGTGTTCCAGTTTTTCCCACATCTTCCCCAGCACTTATAATTTTCATGTTTTGACATATTAGCCAATCTGACAGGTGTAATGTGGTACCTAAGAGTTGTTTCGATTTGCTCAATAAACATTTATTAAGCACCTAGTATGTACCAAACACTGTTCTAAGTGCTAAGGATACAAAAAGAGGCAAAAGACGGTCCGTGCCCTCAAGGAGCTAACAATCTAATGGAGAAGATAACGTACAAATAAATATGTACAAAGCAGTCTTCATACAGGATAAATAGAAAATAATTAACAAAGGGAAGTAACTGGAATTAAGAAGCATTGGTTGATGGCCTCCTGCAGAAGGTAAGATTTTATTTGGGACTTAAAGGATGCCAAGGAGGTCAATAGTTGGAGTAGGGGAGGAACATCATTCCAGGGATAGGGGATAGTCAGAGAAAATGGTTATAACTGAGAGCTCAGAGAAAGATGAGTCTGTTTCATGGAACGGCTACAATGGTTCTGCTATATGGTTTTGGCACATTTCCTAGTGGCATGGATGATGGGTAGGGGAACAAACATTTGTTAAGTAACTATCAGGTGCTTAGCATTTGTACTTAAGTGGTTTGCAAGGATTTACAATTAGTTTGTATCAGAGACTGAATTTGAACTCAGGTCTTCTTAACGCTGACTCTGAGGTCACCTTTTCCCACTATGTCACTCTTCCTCTCATTGTGCTGATGTCCCCTGAATATTAATAGACTGAGAGGAAGTCCTCCAGCATGTTTGGTAAGTAGATCATACATGAAGGATTTATGGAAAGATGTGTGTAAGAATCCCACAGGAGAAAATGGAATTAATGGGTCGTGATTTGCTTTGGTGTAGAAAAAACACCACCAAAAACTTATCTTAGTTCAAGAGAAAAATTATTGGAACTATTAAGTTGATATTTTTCTTAAATTTTATTCATTTGGTATGTGAATTAGTAATAGCAAAACATGGCAATTGAAGATTTTTAAAGGCATCCTATGGCATAATTCTTCATGAATAATTTATATGCTTACTTCCAAGTGTAAAATTGAGAAAATCTTGTCCTGGCATTTGAAAATAGCAAATTTCAAAAATCCACAGTTCTCATGATCTAAATTTGGAATAATTTACAAGGAAGGCAAAGTTTTCTAAAATTATGAATGAAATGGGATTAAACTTCAATGGCATTTTGCCAGAAAATTATATTATTAATAGGTGTTATACTGAAGAAACATCATAAAATGTAGTTATTTTGAATGAGAAAACAGAAATATTTTCCAATTTCTGTAATGGATATGTTCTTAAAAAGTTATGGGTAAATCTAATTATATTTTATGTGTTTTTAGGGACCTTTTTTGAAGCATAATATTATGAGTCATTCTTTGGAATAAAGAACCCTATCATAAAGCAAATAATCTCCCAGTAATTTATCTTTCTTTGAAACTGTAACTTTTCCTAAATGTGTTAGTCTTGCCTAGCAAGGAGTTTGCCAGTATTTAAGGTTAAATGGTAGGCAGTCAGAAGGTTGCTGACATTTTTTTTTTGTAAAATAGACAAATGCTTAAAGAGTGAAACAAACTATTTTCCTCTGGTAGACATTTAGTAGTTGTTTTTTTCTGTCAGTTGCATTGTTTTATATAATCCTGGCAACTCTGGTTCCTTGACCTTTCTCTCTGCTGCTGCTCTGGGTGAAGAGATACTAGACTGGGGATATTAGTGAAGCACCAAGTGGCCATTGTCACTAGTGTTCCTTGCCATCTTTTGCAGTCCTGTTCTCATTGTGTCATTAAAAACAACAAAATAAATAAATTCTAGACTAGATAATTTTAGCATGGTTTGAAATTGCCCTGCTTCAGAAATAAGTTTTTCTTAGTACTTATTTTTTAAAAAATCATCTTTTGAGCCTATATTACAGCTTTTAAAAAGTTTTGTCACCCTTCATTTTCAAATGATAATCCTTTTCTTTTTAGATTGTCTTCATCACTGAACACTTCCTTGTAACAAAGTAAACCATTCAATGACAGATAATACAGTGACCCCCATACCACAATCAATGTTATTAGTATCCAACTCTCTAAAAAGGTAAGGATGGTTATTTTTACTTAGCATTTCCCAAGATCATGAGTATATTAAAATTAATCAATGTTCCCTTGCATTTTGGTAAGAGCTGGTATGACCTAGTGAATAGACATCATTGGCCTTCCAGTCAGAAAGACCTGGGTTTCAAAACACCTACTAGCTCTGTAAACATGGACAAGTCACTTAACTTCTCCCAGGAAGTTTCTTCATCTGTAAAATGGTGATCCATAGGTTTCTTTTTAGGATAAAATGAAACTATACATATAAAGTTTTTTGTAAATATTAGAATTCTATATCAGTATGAATTATTGTCAGTATTGTAGTAGCCACTTTCAGGTACAAAAGGAAAAAGAGCAGAGAGGTGATTCTCTCTTTTTGTGTATTTACTCAGTTCCCACTCAGCAGTCAGTTGAGCATCACTTCCTTGTCTCAAAGTACAAGCCCCTACACATGCTCAGCACAAATTTCCACAGGGTGGACTGGAATCAGGCAGAGAGTTTCTATACGTGCTTTAAGAATAGCCCCTAGAGGCCAATCCCCCCATCTTATCCATTATTTAATCATACCATGTCATTTTCCTGGACTAAAGAAATCTAGATGACAGTGTCTCAAACCTGATCTTTCTTTCCATATTGTACAACATGATGCAGTAAAAAGATTTACAGTCAGAAGATATGGACTTGAGTAAATGTTCTGACACTTTATCTCCCTGAGTCTCATTTATAAAAGACAGAAATAACAATGTTCCACTACCTACTTCATAGGGCTGTGGTTAGGAGAGTTTAGGTTAGGCTTTGTTTTTATATTTATGTATGTATACAGTCAATGATCCTACTGCTCTGGTCAATAAAAGATCCTTGGGGGAGAACAAAAAGGAAGGGAAACATTTAAATATGAAAAACAAACAGATATATGAAGGTATATGTAAATGTGTTATAAAGCTATCTACATCTATATTGATCCCCCATGTCTATAGGTAGGTCTATGGTGGTTTTGTAAGACTAGTTTTATTTAGGAAGATATTACTATGTTATTTTAATATTATTTGCAATTTTTTGGCAGTGCATTATTCATTTTTAGACATCTAATTTAAGAAGCCATTGATGAAACCTTGCCTCATTGGTTTTTGGATGTAGCTGAGCTCCAAATGGAAAATGTGCTAGTAGTTCCACTGTCATCCTAATAATAACATCTCATCTGCAGTGTTATATCATAATTGAAAAGAAAGCATATGGGAATCAAGATACAGAACTGATAATAACCATGAGCTATCTAAAATTATCTGTAATCTTTGCTTAACTTCATGTAAAGTGTCCCAGAAGCAGCTGACGGATCCTGAAATGCACCTTTAAGAAGTGTGGCTAACCTCACCAGGGGAGTAATGGAAACAATTTCCATTTGGTAGCCATGAATCAATGAAGAAGCAGCTTGGTTCCAATTGAAAAGCTGCTACTGCCTTGTCAGATACTAGAAGTCTATTAAACAGTCTCTGGGCGTAATGATAAGTTATTTCCATTGTATTTATTACCCCTGCTGAGCAGCTAAGTGGATGGAGAAATAAGAGTTGTCCAAAGTAAAGAGCACCAAGAAGATGATATATTTGAACATCTCTACTCTGCACTGTTACCTATTGGCAGCCTAGATTAAAACTGTGATTAAACTTCCTAACAATCTCCATTTAAACTCAATGGAGTTGAATAACATTAATTTAGAAAACTGAGAATGTTAATACATATCACGTGCATGACCATGTTGATTTAGGCTTCTACAATGGAGGAATTTCCAGCTATAACTTCCATTCAAACTGATAGCCCTAATCTTTATTTGTGATTGAATGTTTGCGGTGGGGTCCTCTCTTCTTCCACAGTCCTGTGAATGCATAGCAAAAGACAGGTTTTAGCTCAAAGTTAGAGTTGTGCAATCGTATTTATCTGTTGTGTTTCATTCTCAAAGTGGAATACATTATATTTTCAAAATGAGAGAAGTGCCCTTTGAATATTACATTTCCATATCCAGGAAATGTTGATGTGATCATAGGTTAATGAGTTATAAGTAAACTTCTAGTATTTTTCTGAAGGAAAATTGATGGAACTGTACATACAATTAATTGAACACATCTTTCTGCATACTGGGCTCTGTTAGTAGCATCTACTTTTATTTAGATTTGGTATTCTTAATTTGGATTACTTCATGTAGTAGGAAGGCCGAATTTATGATCTCAAATATAATCATGTATATGTTTGAATGGTCCGAAATCGCAAGGTATGAGAG
>JAQQSZ010005081.1:0-13963 GCA_028646595.1 Phalanger gymnotis
TTTTTTTTTCTCATGTCTGTTAGCCTTCTCCAACTCTCTACAATCAATAGTATCCATGTAATTATCATAGGATGAGTTTTTGTAACAATATGTTTTGAAACTGGTTTGTTCCTGCTTAGAGAGCAAAAATGTTTTACCTTTGAGGATAGTACTTTTCAATAAGTCCTCTTATATTTAAGTGCTCTTGAAAATTTGAGTACATTAACTGTTGAGACAACTTTTGTCTATCCTGTGCATACCCTTTTCCATATGTTCATTGGCCAGGCCTTATGATTTTTGCTTGTGGATACTCCTTTCTATAATCATGATTGGTTTCTCAATCTCAGTAGCTTCAGAGGTAGACACTTGCTATCGGGATGGAGAACTAGGAATGAGTAGTTCTCATAAATAGATTAAATATAATGGACCTTCAGTGACATAAAGATCTAGTACATATCTCAAGGTGGCTCAGCTGGGATCCATAAGAATCCTGATAATCCTACTATTATTAGAGTTGCTTTTGTCTTAGAGCATATACAGAAGGTGAAGGATCCTTTGCAGAAGTACAGAGCACGCATTTTTTTAAAATTCCAATTACAAGATTACAAGTAGCTGTGCTTCAAAGAAAACTATTAACATGAAAGCAAAAGAATTACAATAAACAGTAATTCAAATAAAAGCTAAGAAAAGGAGTCTCTCCCAATTGAGGTCGCATTTCAGTTACAATAAATAATAAGAAGAAATTGCAGTAACAGCAATGATAATGGTGCATTGATAACATCACTTAGCCTTATTTCTACCTGAGGAATTTCATACACTGGTAGTACTTTGTGCTGTTGTTGAAGTTGTGTCTAAGTCTGAAACAATATTTTAGCCTGGGAAACTTGAAGGAGTGGCAGGAAAGGTCCTTCTCACTCCAGCGAGGGGAGCACATAGTCCAGAACAGGAAGAATCTCAGCAAGGCCCACCTCAGCAAACCAGTGGGAGATCCTGAGCCCCAGTGTTATAGAACCTCCAGACTCCAGCTCCAAAAAACACCGTGTGCTGCAGCACAGCCCCAGGAAAACAGATAGATGCCAACCTTAGGAGGGCAGGAACCTAAGCAAACAGGCAGCTGCCAACACTATCCCCACCATGCTTCAGTGTAGTCCCTGGCAAACAGAGGCCAGACCTTGCTACAGTGCATGCCTAGTGAATCACAGAAACATCCACCAACCTCAGCATATGACACACACCACCTCTAGGATTCCAGTTTAGCACCAGGTAAGCTGTCAGACCCCTACAGCCTCCAGCATCACCAGCTGACACCCGCCCTAACCCCTCAACATAGCACCAGATGTGAGAGTCCCCAGTAAGCCTCATGGCAACATCAATGCAGCACCAGTTACATAGCCAGGGCCTGCAACCACTAGCACAAGAAGCCTAAGAAAGTACACATTCCACTCCAAGATTTTAATCTTTTATAAGGAGAAGAACGGAACTAAACCAAAAATTTGACCTCCATTATCAAGACACAAGAAAAGCATAATAAGCAGGTTAAAAGAGAAAAGAAAACATAAGGGATTCAATAAGAAATCAACTGTTAATATCTCTACATGGGAAAGCAATACTTGTAATTCTTTTAAAAAATATCACAAACAGTATAGCTAGAAGGAATATACATAGAAGGCATGGATATAAGATGAATTTGAGGCAATGAAATAAAAAATAAGGGATGAGAAAGAGGAGTACATTGGGTGCAGAAGGAAGGGAGAGGTATAATGGGGTAAATGATCTCATATCAAGAGGCAAGAAAGACCTATTACAATGGCAGGGAAGATGGAAGGGTTGATGATGGGCATTGCATAATCTCATCAGTATTAGCTCAAAGATGGAATAATATACACAATCAGTTGAATATAGAAATATTTCTTACCCAACAGGGAAGTAGGGGGAGAGGAGATTAAGTAAAGGGGGAGGGGGAGGGATTGACAATAGGGTAGTGAGACCAGGGAAGGTAGTCAACAAAAAGAAAACACTGGTGAAGAGGGAAAGCATGAAAGGAGAGAGAGAAGAAGCATGAGGAAGAATAGGATGGAGGGAAATACACATGTAGTAATCATAACTGTGAATGTGAATGGGATGAGCTCTTCCATATAATGGAAGCAGACAGCAGAGTGGATCAAAAAACAGACTCCTACAATATGCTGTTCACAAGAAACAGACAAATCAGAGAGACACATATAGAGTAAAGGTAAGGGGTTGGAGCAGAATTTATTACACTTCAGCTGAGGTTAAAAATAAAAAAAAAAGCAGGGTTAGCAATCCTGATCTTAGACAAAGTAAAAGCAAACATAGACCTAATTAAAATAAATAAGGAAGAAAACAACATCTTGCTAAAAGACAGTGAAGCATAGACAATAATGCAATCAAATTAGAACATCAAGGTATAGTCAGATCCATGAGGAAGAGAAGAATTCATGACCAAAAAAGAGACAGAAAACAGTACAAAATATAGGATAGATAATTTTGATTATATTTTTAAAATTGTTTAAAGCTTGTGTACAAACAAAACCAAGGCAATCAATATTAGAAGGCAAGCAGAAAGCTGGGAATCAATCTTTACAGCAAGTGTCTCTGAGAAAGTCCTCATTTCTTAAATATATAGAGAACTGAGTCAAATTCATGAGAATACAGGCCATTTTACAATTGAGAAATGGTCAAAGGATAAGACCAGACAGTTCTCAGTTGAAGAAATCAAAGATATCTATATGTATATGAAAAAGTGCTCTAAATCACCTTTGATTAGATAAAATGCAAATGAAAACTACTCTGAGATACCACCTCACACCTATCAGATTGGTTAATACGACAAAAAATTAAAATGTTAAATGCTGGAAAGATTTAGGAAAATTGAGGTACGGATGCACTATTGGTGGAGTCATGAACTGCTGACCCTTCTGAAGAGCAATTTGGAACTAGGCCTCAGGGCACCCAAACTGTGCATTCCCTTTGATCCAGCAATACTACTACTAGATCTGTATCCCAAAGAGATCATAAAAAGGGGAAAAAGACCTGCATGTAGAAAAACATCTATAGCAGCCCTATTCATGGTGACAAAATATTGGAAATTGGGTGGATGCTCATCAGTTGGTGAATGGTTGAACAAGCTGTGTTATATGAATGTAATTGAATACTATCATGCAATAAGAAATGAACAGGCAGATTTCAGAAAAACCTGGGAAGATACATATGAACTGAAGCAAAGTGAAATGAATAGAACCAGGAAAACTTTGTACACAGTATCAGCAACATTTTGTGATGATCAAGTATGAATGACTCCTCTCTTCTCAGCAACACAATGATCCAAGAAAAGTACAAAGGACTCATGAAGGAAAATGCTATCCACATCCAGTTAAACAATTGATGGGATCTGATAGCATATCAAAGTATATTTTTCCCACGTATCTTATTCTTTCTCATGTGATTGTTTTCTTTTGATCTGTTCCTTCTTCCACAACTGTGATGAATATGGACATATGTTTTACATGAGCACATGTATAACATATACCAAACTGCCTGCCATTTTCAGAAGAAGGGAGGTAGGAGGGAGAAAAATTTGGCACGCAAAATTTTGTTAAAATGAACACTAAATTTTTTAATAGGCAATTGGGCAAATAGTATTAAACCAAAACAAACAAACAAACACTGTAATTTGAGATAAATATAGAAAAAAGGATTTAAAGATAGACTCATGATATAGAACAATAAAAGAAATTCCTTCTAACTGAAGTTCTCTGATTTTGTTGAGTTATTCAGGATAACAAGCAGGAAATAGTTAAAGGTTATCTAAATATGTCTAGCAGAAGAAGACTATTTTCTCTCATTATAAATATAATGGCTCACATTTCCAACAATTTCAGTATCAAGATAGGTAGATACCAGTGACTTTAAAGGTTTTTTTTTTTTTAAATATCACTGGCTATATTCATGCTGATTGACATTTCAGTCAGCTAATGACAAGAAAGCCAGAAACTCGGGGTTGTCATGGCCTAAAGTATAGTTCCTTTAGAAGAGTAATTGCCATGGAATTACTGAGATTCATTAATTCATTCAACCAAAAATATTAAATACCTATTCTCTTCCTGGAATTAGGAAAGCAAAAATAAAATCAAAATTGGCCCTTTCTTCAAGGAACTTACATGGTATTGGGCTTGGGAGCATGAAAGAAGTGCCAATACACACATATTTATGTGTGTATGTATACATATATACATATGTATGTGTGTAATTTCACATGCAAATATAAACAAAACACAGAAAAATTAAATATATATTTTGGTGTTGGGTGTATATGTAATACTAACTGGAGGAGCTGAGAAAGACACAAAATAGATTGAAATATTGGGTCTGTGCCCTGAAGAAAAGTAGAGATCTTGAGAGGCAATGGTGAAAAAGGAAAGAATTCAAGCAAGGGAGAAAGCCTATATAAAAACACAGAGCCAAGAGGTGGAGTGTCTTGTACTGGGAATGGCAAATACTCTACTTTGATCGGAACATAGGACTAAGGAAGTAGAACATGAAATCAGTCTGAAATGATTGTTTGGAACCCAAGAGACTTTAAATAACAGAGGCAATTTGTATTTTTCCCAGAGGCAAGAGGGATGCCCTGAAGCTTCCTTGTCAATTCTAAAGAAAATGGGTTAGAGGAGAGAGAAATTATTAGCAAAACTTAGGAGGCTGTTATAGAAGTAGAGATGAGAACTGATGAGAGTTTGGATTATTTTATGACTTTATGCAGGTTAAGGAACTGTTCCAATAAAAAATGATAAAGTAAAATGGAAAAAAAAACATGGTGACTGGACATGAGTATTGCAAGATTGAGGTAAGAAAGCATCAAAGATGATTCTGAAATAAACTTCAGTGCCACTATCTTCATCTTCCAATAGATCACTTATGATTATTAGCAGTAATATGAGAATACAAAATGTCCCTAGTTGCTCCAGATATTTTGAAACAATTTCAAACACTCATGAGTACTCAGACTAACAATACTTAGTGTCACCCAAACCACCTTGTAAGAAAATTGACTTAATCTACAGTGGAGTGGGAATCTCAGATAAAATCTCAGACACTCTCAAAGAGAACACTGAAAATAAAATACCCTAAAATCATGCCTTAAACAATTCAACTTTATTTTTTGGAAGGTAGAGGTATCCCAAATACAATCTGTTGTTACTTTCCTCTGGGCATTAAAAATTCAAAATACATATATGAATATGTGTACACAAACACATCGTGTAGAGGACAGGGAGTAGAATGGCTATAGTATAAAAATAATCTGGTAAAAGTGATCATAAAATCTTAGAGCTGATAGACATTTTAGAGCTCTAACTTTCCTAATTAAGCAGAAAAAAAAATACTGAGTCCTAGAGAAGTCAGGTGACATTTGCAGGCATAGTCAATTCTCAGCCATTACACATTTAATTTCAGAACTTCAAACATTTGTTTTATTGTTAGTAATCTCATTTTTGCTTTTGTATTTGTAACCATGCTCATTCTTGGCTATGCATAATAGAGATAAAATGTAAGTCACAAGGTGAAAAAGTTTGTGGAGTGGCTGACAAATGAGGAATTAGACACAATTGCTCAGGAAGGTCTTCAAGATTTTGAAGATGATGACAACAAACAAAATCTCAAGACTGTGCCACCCAGTTTCCAAGATTGAAGGGTGGGTTTTACCAGCTGAGTAGATGACCCTGATGGATAATTTCAAATTGTTATATCCTTCGTGATCTCCAACACCATCCACCATCTATGAAGGAGGGAGTGCTATGAACAAGGTCAACATCCCAATAGTTTTGTCTTTCAACAGCAGAGACTAAGGACTTAGCACTTATCCCTTTGTTTTCAGAGGGTGGCCAAGGGAGGGAGTTTACATCAGTATAGTATATAGCACACAGCTCTCACATTGCCATCTGACACAACGGAAGGTAAGATTTAAATTAAAAATGTTTTAATTTTAAGACTTTTATTTGCTATATACTGTTTATGCTATTGTAGATTTCACGTGTTATGAAAAGTGAATATTATCTGAGATCAACGTTTTTGTTTTATTGAGATGTTAGCTGAGAAGGTCACAGAATTCTAGCAAATTACTAGTGCAAAAAACGGTTTGCATGTTACCAATTTTATTTTGTGTACTGCATTTTATGGATTATTTCATGGTTAATGTGTTAATAGCCAATGAGTTCCTGTGTATATTATCAGAATTAATCCTTTGTTATAAATATTTTTATAAACAAGTGTAATTTCACTATCTTTAATAAAATTTACAGTTTTTAGTGATCACAGGAACCTAACCCCTATTTCCCATATATTCAATATATCAACATTTGCATTTTTTAAAATTTTTACACCACTTTCTAGGAATGTTTGTCCTCTCAAATTTGAGGATTGACCATATGTGTGTGCATACAAACACAGAAATACATACATATATACACGTTTATGTATACACACCTATACATATACACATACATACACACACATGTATGTAGTTCTACAGCTTCTTAGTGGTAGAACCAATACCCAGACTTAAAAGCCTGAACTAGTACAAAGTACATATTCACCTTTGACAAGGCATCACAGTTATACCCTCTATGTGTTAATGTTTAGAAAAGGCTTAGTGCTTCCATTCTCACACATGTGAATAGATTTACCATGAAATAAATACAAACATGCTACAAGAGAAAGAATACAGATTCTTGAGTCAGAAGACATGAGTCCAAATCCAGCCTTTTGATGTTTACCACCTTCCTGAACCTTGACAAATCATTTAATCTTTCTGGACCTTGGTTTCCTCGTCTATAAGATGAGCTGTTGAACTGAATGGCTTTTCATGTCTATGTCTATAATCCTATAATCTTCTCAACATTATGCCATAGGGAGAGCCAAATTTTCTGTATTAAAATATGTAACTTTCTAAGCATATTGTTCCTTCTCTCTAATTTGCACACTAGATAGTCTAGGTCTAGGAGCGGTTTTGCTCCTGAGGCCTAAACCAGTACAATGCAATTTAAATTTTAGAACTTAGAGTATATGATATCCAATTTTTAAACTGGATTGATGAACTAAATGTGATGGAATAAAAGCAGTAAAAACAGTTTAGTCCTCTTCTTCTTGACTAAATCATTCTGAAGAGCAATTAAAAGTGGTCATTGGAACAGAAAGGTATTATTATCTTCAAAAGATGATACCTCTTAAGTTTCTATACAGATTTTATATTCAATTATGCTCTTAATATTATATGACTATTTAAAAAGAAAGGATTGAGGGAAAAGATCATTTCAAATGTGATTTGTTTTCTAGGAGGGAGATTAGAGAAAGAAATTTAAAAGTCTCTTGATTACAATGAATCATCGTGACAGATGATGAAGGAAAGAATTCAAGAAATGTAGGACCAAGGGGGAAATATTAGCTTTCTTCAAATTCTTAAAAGTTTACAAAATAAGAACAATCTCTAAAATTAAGCTACAATCATATCTATGAATAGCTGTGTGGCAGTTTCATTGTGAATTCATTAAAATAAAACAAACATAATGAAGGAAGTATTAAAATGAAAAATGCTCAAATTACATTTTGTTTTCATATAACCGTTGTATATTGAAGTACAGCTGTATCTTCAATACTTTATTCAGTTGTGATCACTTCAGTGACAAACGTAACATAATAGAAAGAGAAAAGGCCTGGTGAAGGACAAGGAAAATGATTGTAATCATGAATTGAACTAGAGGAGGAGACTCCAAAAGAAAATAGATTAAAAAGACTAGACCAATTTGCTTTAAAGAGGAGATAGGTAAGAAGAAATATAATAGAAGTATATCGAATAAAGAATAGAATGAAGATATACCAGGAATTTTTCCCTTTTAACCTTTGTTATAATTCAAGGATATTGGGGGGGAGGGGTGACCAGTAAGTTTAAAAGAATAAAATAAGGACTTCCAGTACTTAGAATAGATTCTTATGAATTAGAAAACCTGCTATTAAGTAAACTACTGGATATATGAGAAATTAATTCTATTTCTTTGTGCCTCCATTTACACTTTAAATTAGAATCATAGAATTGTAATGCCAGAAATTATTTTGTCATTATCTTAAAGATGAAGAAACTGTAAGCTGAAGAAGGTAAAGACAGTATCTCACCTATTTCACAATAAAAGCGGGACAAAAACACAGTTCTCCCTCAATCTCAGTCTGTTTAATTATTAAATATTTTAGTATATACTTTATTTTCTTCATTATAATAAAATAATATAATATTAATTTCTATAATATTTTAAGGCATTCAAAGCACTCTGTAGATGCTATTTCATTTGATCATTATGAAAACCCAGAGAGATAGATATAATAATTATCCCTACTTTACATGAGAAAATTTAAAGCTGACAGACGTTAAATGAGTTGTCCAGGGTCATAGAGATAAGAAGGTTTTGAAGCAGGATTTAAACTCAGATTTTGCTGACTCCTCTTCCAATATTTTATCCACTGTGTTACCTAGCTGATTATGTTATTAAATATTCTCTTTTTCAGTTTTCTCCCTTGAAGTATATTCATTGAACAAACATAGTCTATGTTTCCTCAATACAGTTAGGTTATTTCATAAAATATATCTTAATTATATCTAAATAACTTTTAACAATTTTTTAAAAAAAATTTGAGTTCGAAATTTTCTCCCTGCATTCCCTTCATCCTCCTTTAGAAGGCAACTAATTAGGATATAGATATACCTGTGAAGTCAGGAAACATATTTCCATATTAGTCATGCTGTAAAGGAAAACATAGGCAAAAAATAATAAAGCTAAAAAAGTATACTTCTATCTATACCCAGACTCCATCAATTCTTTTTCTGGAGGTGGATACCTTTTGTCATCATTAGTGTTTCAGAATTTTCTTGGATCATTGTATTGATCAGCATAGGATAGCTAAGCCATTCATAATCGGTCATCTTAAAATATTGCTGTTACTATGTATAATGTTCTCCTAGTTCTACTTACCTCATTTTACATCAGTTAATATATGTTTTCTAAGATTTTTCTGAAACCATACTGCTCATCACTTCTTAGAGCACAATTGTATTCTATCACAATCATATGCTAAAACTGTTCAGCCATTCCCCACTTCATGGGTGTCCCCTCAATATCCAATTTTTGCACCACAAAAAGAATTGCTATGAATATTTTTGTACATATAGGTCTTCTCTCCCTGTCCCTCTCCCTCCTTCTCTCCCTCCCTCCTCTCTCTCTCTCTCTCTCTCTCTCTCTCTCTCTCTCTCTCTCTCTCTCTCTCTCTCTCTTTCTCTTTCTCTCTCACTCTCTCTCTCTTTATCTCTCACTCTCTCTCTCTCTCTCCTCTTTCTCTCTCAGATCTCTTTGGGAGACAGACGTAGTAGTGCTATTGATGTTTCAAAGGGTAGGCACAGTTATATAGTCCTTTGCCCATAGTTCAAAATTGCTTTCCAGACTGATTATATGAGCTTATGATTCCACCAAAAGTGCATTAGCATCCCAATTTGTACACATACGAGCCAATCATTTGTCAATTTCTTTTTCTTTCATATTAGACAATCTGGTAGGTATAGAGTGGTCCCTCAGAATTGTTTTGATTTGTATTTCTCTAATCAATAGTGATATAGATAAATTCTTTATGATTAGATAGCTTTGATTTCTTCTTCTGAAAACTGTCTGCTCATATCTTTTTACCACTTATTAATTGGGGAATGAATCATATTCTTATACATTTGACTTTGTTCTCTATATATTTGATAAATGAGTACTTCATCAGAGACATTTGCTCTATTTTTTCCCCTTAGTTTCCTGCTTTCCTTCTAATTTCAGCTGTATTGGTTTTGTTTGTGCAAAATCCTGTAATGTTCTCTAGCTCTGCTTTAGTCACAAATTCTTCTTTTATGCATAGATCTTATAGGTAGTTTTTTTTTTCCATGTTCCCCTAATCTGTTTTTAATATCACCATTTTTGTCTAAATCTTTTACCTACACATTTAAATCTTATCGTAGTAAATTGTGTGAGGTGTTAGTATATACCTAGGTTCTGCCAAAGTCCTTTCTACTTTTCCCAGCAACTATTCTCATGTACTGAGTTCTTGTCCCAAAAGTATAGAAGTCAGGATTTATTGAGCACTGGATTATTGCCACCATTTATTATTATGTGCTGTGTACCTAACCCACCACTTTATTTCTTAACCAATACCTGTTTGTTTTAATGATTACCACTTTGTAATACAGTTTGAGATATGATGCTACTAAGATAACTGCTTTCACATTTTTTTCCATTGATTCCCTTGATATTCTTGATTTTGTTCTTCCAGAAGAATCTTGTTTTTATTTTTCTAGCTCTATAAAAGAATTTCCTTGCAGTTTGATTGGTATGGCACTGAACAAGTAAATTAATTTGGGAAAATTGTTATCTTTATTATATTGACCCAGCCCACCCATAAATGATACTTCTCCAGTTATTTAGATCTCACTTCAATCGTGAAGAAAACAAAAATGTGTTTTGTAATTGTATTCATATAGTTGCTGGATTTGTCTTGGCAGGTAGACTACCAAGTGTTTTAAACTGTCTGCAGTTATTTTCTATGGATTTTCTTTACCTCATCCTGTTGGACTTTGTAATACATAGGTGCTTATAATTTATATTGGTTTATTTTATGTCCTGAAGCTTTGCTAAATTGTTAATTGTTTTACCTAGTTTTCCAGTTGATTCTCCAGTATTCTCCAAGTGTACTGTCATACAATGTGCAAAAGTGATCATTTTGTTTACTCATTCCTTCAATGCCCTTTTTTCTCTTATTACTTCAGCTATCATTTCTAGAACAATATTAAATAATAATGGTAAAAGAGTTATTCTTTATTTACCCACAATGTTATTGTTTATTGTTTCCCTTTTTTCCTTTGGCCCCTCTTTTTAGGATTAGATAAGTTTATTTCTAATTAATTTAAATATTTATGTTTCTGTGGCCCTATTAAATTCATTTTATTGCATTATGGTCTGAAAAGGATACATTTAATAGTCCTTCTTGTCTTGATTTTGTTGTGAGTTTTTTATGCTATAATATATGGTTACTTTTTTATGAAGGTGCCATGTTACAGCTTTTCCCATTCAATTTTCTCCCTCATTTTATCATATCTAACTTTTCTAATATTCTCTTCATTTCAATGACTTTCTTGTTTTTTTTTTGTTTAGATTTATCTATTTCTGAGAGGTAAAAGTTGAGGACACCCCCCAACTATAATTCAGCTGTTTATTTCTTCCTACAAGTCATTTAACTTTTCCTTTAAGAATTTGGATGCTATCCCATTGGTGAATGTATGTTTAGTATTGATTTTACTTCGTTGTCTATGGTATTTAGCAAAATGATGTTTCTCCACTTATTTATTTTAATCAAATCTACCTATCCTTTTGCTATGTCTGAGATTAAGATTGCTACCTCTGTTTGTTTTTCCTTAGCTGAAGTATAATAAATTCTGCCTCAGGCCCTTATTTTCACTCTGTGTGTATGTGTCTTTATGTTTCAAGTGTATTTCTGGTAAACAACATATTGGTACATTCTGGATTTTAATCCATTCTGCTATCTGCTTCTATTTTATGGATGAGATTATCACATTTACTTTCACAGTTATGAATACTAACTGTGTATTTCCTTCCATTCTATTTTTTCTCAGATTATCCTTTTCCCTCACTCCCTCACTCCCTCACTCCCTCCCTCCCTCTCCCTCTCCCTCTCTCTTTTTCCTTGTCCCCCCTCAAAAGTCTGTTTTCCTTCTCACCATTTCCTTCCCCAATCTTCTCTGCCTTCTCTTAACCCCCTATTACCTCTTCCTCCTACTTCCCTATTGGGGAAGATTTCTGTACCCAACTGACTGTGTATATTACTCCCTTTTTGAACAAATTCCAAAGAGAGCAAGGTTTAAGCTTGCCTACCACCCCCTAAGTTTCTATTTTACCATCTAGATATAACATATTGGGATAGTTTGCCTTTATAATTTCTTGAAATATGATGTCTAGGCTCTTTCTCTGATTTTTGGATTTCAGGCAGGCTAATTAATTATTTCTCCTCAATCTATTTTTCCAGGTCAGTTGTCTTTCCAATAAGATAGTTGACATTTTCTTATATGTTTTCCTTTTTTCCTTTGTTTTATTGCTTTTTCATGACTCATGGAGTCTTTAGCTTCCATCTGCCCAAATCTAATTTTAATGCATTATTTTCTTTAGTAAGTTTTTGTACCTCTTTTTCCATTTGACTAATTCTACATTTTAAAGAGTTCTTTTTCATGGATTTTTGTGCCTCTTTTACTATTTGGCCAATTCTGGTTTTAAGGTGTTATTTTCTTCTATATTTTTTGTGCCTATTTTGCTAAGTTGTTGACATTCTTCATAATTTTCTTATCCCACTTCACATTTTCAATTTTCTTTCCCAATTTCTTTTCCCAGTTTTTCCTCTACATCTCTTATTTGATTTTTTCAAATTCTTTATGAACTCTTCCAGGAATTCTTGTTGAGCTTGTTTCCAAATAACATTTTTTGAGACTTTACTTGTACCTAGTTTGACTTTGATGTCTTTTTCTGTGTTTGTGCCTTGATCTTTTCTGTCAATGTTGCAACTTGTTATGGTTAGCCTTTTTTGTTGCTCATTTTTGTAACCTATTTCTTGATTTTTAACTTCATGTTAAGTTGTGCTCTGCTCCTAGAATGGAGGGAGCAATGTCCTACCCTTCAGAGTTTTTGTGCTGGTATTTTCAGAGCTACTTCTGAGGGTCTGTAAGTTTTGGGTGCTTCCAGTGTGGTGTGATTTAAGAAGATGTATGGTCACTTCTTTCCTGGCCTGTGCTCTGGTCTTTACTGTGAAGGGAATTCTAATTTTTACAATAGTCAATATGATACGTATAATGAATATACTAATAGATTAAATATTTTTTGGAATTGCCTCTCTTGTGAAGGAGCCCACCATGTACCTTAAAATGATCAAACTTTGACAAGACTCGGAATCAGTGACATCCTTCTTCCTGCACTCCTGCAATGAAGTGAATCAAAGATTGTAGAACCTGTTCCTGTCACAGAACTCTGGTCTTGTGACCCGCCCCACCAAGTAACCACCTGCAAGGACTTGAGCAATATTGCTCCCACTGGACTCAAGAATTATTATATTGTCTTCCATTTGTGTGTTTGTTCTGGGAAACCACTCTGGGGTCTGGAATGATTGTTTAAAATCCACCTCCCCTCTACCTTCCCACTAGTGATTTATGTATATAATCTCTGTGTTCACTTCAGCAAGGTGGAATTCTGAGAAATCCTAATTTGCAAATCTGTTCCTCACAATGAAACTAATTAATTAAAGGGCTACTTGATTGCTGAGACCTTGTCTCTGGCCTGCTGTTTCATCATTCTCAGGTTAGAGACTGGCTCAGCAAAATCCTGTTAACGTTAATTGGTGGCAGAAGTTTTTGGGGCTTTGAGCTCTGTGGTATAGGGGAGATGGGACAAGTGCCACTGGGTTTTTTCCAGGGTCTCAACTTATTTCTCCCACTCTCACTCCACCAAGGGCTCAGTCTTTTGATCAAGACCACGTTTCAGTTTGAGGAATGTTCTTGGGGCCTTTGATTGGCCCAGATCACTCTGGTAAGGCCTGTTGCAAATGGATTTTGCTTTGCTCTCATCTTTTCTCTTACAATGCAGGGATGGCTGTAGCCTGAGCTTTTTCTCTTCTTTCTTTCATAAATGCAGTCTGAGCTATGGACTGCAGGGTTTGTTTTTATTTCTGCAGAAAATATTTTTTTGAGTAAGAATTTCTTGCATGATTGATTTTGTGTGCAGTTAAATCTGTTGAAATTAATGTCTTAATTGCTCACTTGGTTAGAGTTGTGCAAGGTTTACTTCTATAATTCAAGTGAATTGCTAGCACAATGTGGATTACTTGTATTTGTGTA
>JAQQSZ010005083.1:0-13962 GCA_028646595.1 Phalanger gymnotis
AATGATATCTAGGGACTGTCTTCATCTTGCTTTTCATCTTTGAAATGTTCTCCAACTTATTAAAGTTCTTTCTAAATTGTAATAACCAGAGCTAAACATAATAATCCAGTCATGGTGTGACCAGGGCAAAATATAATAGGATGACTATTTTCTTTGTCCTGGGCTCTACTCTTCTCTGAATGCAACCTAAGATTGCATTGTTTTCTCACTGCCATCTCATGCTTTTGACTCATATTCAATTTGAAGTCTGCTACAAACCACTAAATCTTTTTCACAGGAAGTGCTGTCTAGCTCCACCTCCCTCATATTGCACTTGTGCAGGTAATCTTTTTATTTTAAGTGTAAGAGTTTACAATATTAGCCCTACTAAATGTTATTAGATTTATTCCAGTGTCTCAACATGTTGAGATCTTTTTGGATTCCAGCTTTGTCATCCAATATTATTCCTTTCAATTTTGTGTCATTTTCAAATTCATTTCTTTAAGTTGTTGGTAAACAAATTTAAAGGATGGAACCACAGACAGATTGTTGGAGCATTCTACTAGACACCTTCCAAGGTGACTATGAGCCTTTCATGAATCTTCCTTAGGTCTAGTCATTCAGTCTACCTAACTGTATTATCAACTTATCTAGTTTGCTCTGTCTGGTCCACAAGGATAGCATGAGAGAGTTTTTTTAATTCTTTGTTAAAATCTAAGCAAATGAATCATGTAAATACACACATACAGAAATAAATGTGCTAATATTAATCTGGAATAAACAAGAAGAAAAAATAACAATGAGACAAAATGTGATGTATAATTGACATGATAAAATTATTTGATTAGTTTTTTAAATAAGCAATAGAAAATAGGAAATGGATAATAAAAATGATATTGAGAACAAATATAATAATTTCATCCAGAAGTTTAACCAACTTAAATTAATTTTTAAAAGGACACCAAAAGCACTGAAGAAGCACTTGTATCAGCAAACATTTGACTCACTTGAAAAACAGAGAGATGACTGCCAAAGGCAACATCAGTCTAGAATAAATAGTAATTTGTAAGACTTCATGAAAGATGATGGATCCTTGTGAGTCATATCATGTCAACAGAAGCAGTAGAGGGTAAAACCATTTTAAAGGAATCTAAGAAGATAACTAAGCAAAGCCATCTTTTTTGTGGGGGTGGGGGACTGCATTTTTTTTAAATTATTAGTTGCTTTATTTATTTTTAGTTTTCAACATTCACTTCCATAAGTTTAAAAATTTTCCCCCTTCCTATCCCTTCCCTCCCCAAGACAATCTGCAATCTGATATAAGCTCTACATATACATTCCTATTAAACATATTTTCACATTAGTCATGTTGTATAGGAGAATTACAATGAATGGGAGAAACCATGAGAAAGAAAGCAAAACAAAATAAACAACACAAAAGAGAAGATAGTCTGCTTTGCTCTGCATTCAGACTCCATACTTCTTTCTCTGGATGTGAATGGCATTTTCCATGATGAGTCTTTGGAGTTGTCTTACAACCTTTCATTGCTGAGAAGGGCTAAGTCTATGAACATCAGTGATCTCACACTGTGGTTGTTACTGTGTACAGTTCATATAAGTCTTTCCAGTTTTTCTGAAGTCCACCTGCTTATCACTTCTAATAGCACAATAGTATTCCATTACATTCATATACCACAACTTGTTCAGCCATTCCCCAATTGATGGGCACCCCCTCAATTTCCAGTTCTTGGCCACTGCAAAGAGAACTGCTACAAATATTTTTGTACCTGTGGGTCCTTTCCCCATTTTTGTGATCTCTTTGGGATACAGCCCTAGAAGCTGTATTGCTGGGTCAAAGGAATGCACATTTTTATAGCCCTTTGGGCATAGTTCCAAATTGCTCTCCAGAATGGTTGGTTCAGTTGACAACTCCACCAGTAATGAATTAATGTTCCAACTTTCCTACATCTTCTCCAACATTTATCATTTTCCTGTTTTGTCATGTTAGCCAATCAGGTGTAATGTGGTACCTCAGAGTTGTTTTGGTTTTAAGCAAAGCCATCTTAAGGACATTTGAGGATGAAGGTTGTTTTCAGTAGACTAGAAGCTCAATATGAATGAACAGAGTGAAATGTCAATGAAGAGAGCTCATGTACTCTTAGGCTGTATTAAGAGCAGAACAGTGTCCCACACAAATTCTTAATCTAATGCTTCATCATCACCCAGAGATCAGTCTAGAGTCTCAAAACCTGTGGACCCTAACCTCTGGTAAATCTTACTATGCAATAAAAGTTTCAGGTATGGCTCTGACAATAGATTAAGTCAACTTTCTGAAGATCAGTCTAGCTAAGTAAGGAGAGACTCCTCACCAGTACTCTGACTACTTGGTGAGGAATTCTTTGGCCATGCCAACTCACAAAATAAAGGAAAATTCAAAGTGACCCTTTGTCTTGCATAGTTTTATGCAGTGATGATGACAGATTGGCAAAAAAAGGGAGCAGAAAATGCTAAAAAATCTACAATTTTGGAATTGTCTACATACTTTAACTTGCCTGTGGGTACTTACTCTGTTAGATAAATTATGTAGATGAAGAAAGAGAGAAATTGTACTAAAACCTCAGTAAGATCTTTCAAGTAGAAGTATCATATACTTTAGTATATGATTAGTAATGTCATTACAAAGGTTAAAGTAGTTGACTATGGCAAGAGATATATTGGTAAATCTAGATTAAGAAGCACAAATGAGAACAAAGACTTGTTAAGTATACAGAAGCCCCCTGTCTTTACATCATGAATACTTTCTTTGAAAATAGAAAAGGTAAGCGCTTCATCTTGTGAGCATTGAGCAATGTCACAAATATGAAAATGATTATATTTTTATGGACGAGAAGCCGCTATTGATGTCGAGGCATCCTTACATCTACTGTCTGTGCGCAGTTAAAATGCCAACATTTTAGAGTAGATGTCAGTGTTAGTCAAAGGCAGAAGAAAAAAAATACTAAGAAAAGATATGATAGGCAATTGAAATAACTCAATCCTGAACTATTTACATGATTATAAAAATGGGGAAAGCATAGCAAAAGTTACATCAACATTGGTTACAGCGATTGTTCATAGAAGTTTGGTTGTTGACCCAAAGTGAGACTAAAAGTTCCCCAAAAAGGGTTTAAGTCCACACATATTGAGAGGGATTGAAGCTGGAGGGTCACAATGGTTTTAAATAGGAATCTTTTGTAAAGTCTTTCAGTGAAATTTGATGCTCATGAGAAATATCAAATAAAGTTGAGAGATTCAGTGGTGTGTAAAACCAATTTAAGGAACACTGGCAAGAGATTTAACTAAGTAAATTTATCTCGGTGGCATTCAAAGATTGAGGGAGAACATCAAACAGAAGAAAAATGGTGATGGTCTGTGAAATTTTTATAACAAATTCTTGTTACCATCAAGGACAAAGGAGTCACCACCATTGAAATCTATCATCATTATTCCAGATGATTCCCTGTGGATGGTTAAGAATGCCAAACGTTCTTGTTTGCGGATGACGTTGTACTAGTTCCATCAAATTGTATAATATTGCATAGATTCATGGAATAAAGATGTAATCAATGAAAACAGTATAATCTTGTCAACACATGTGGATCTTTGAAACAAGTATAATAGATATCATTAATGGATCATGATAAGAAAAGAAGGTAGACCACTCACATGTCAAGGATGAAGAATGACATTTGGACAGCCTGAGTTCTTCAGTGATGCCTTTGGAAAGTCAGGAGATTATGAAGAAAGTCTCTAGCACATTGGAAGGATCTTGTGAGGTAGAATTGGGAGGGATAGGGACAAGATTCCCATAGGTTGGGCAGGCATGAATGGGTTGCAATATGCATTGTGGAAAAGACAATCAGAACTGATGAGATCCATTTGAGAATTTGAATGTCCCATACCAGGAAGGTCATGGTCCCAAATCAGCCTTGTCTGATCAGTTAATTTACAGAATATAATGTTTAGTTCTGGGCACCTTGCTTAGGATGGACACCGTTAAACAAGATTGTTCATAGAGCAGTGACACTTATGGTGAAAATAACAAGTTTTTACCTAATGGGAATTTGTTGAAGAAAATGAATATGTTTATTTTTGAGTAGAGAAGCCTTCTGCAGAGGGGATTTAGTTGTCGTATTTAGGAACTAAGTGTTTTCATCTGGAAGAGGGAATAAATATTTTTTTCTTGGCTTTCTATAATATAATTCCACATGGCTCCCTTGACTATCAAGCCTGGAAAGCTTTCTCTTAGGTCAGACATAATACTCTCTCATCCACCCCTGATCTCCATAGTGGTGCTCACCAATTCTTTTCCCTCATTAGTCCCTAGAACCTTGTGTGAGGTGCTTTACCAAAATTTTAAGCCACAGTTTATGTCAGGTGTGGGCTAGGCTAGGTGGCTTTTGACATCCCTTCTAATTCTGATATTCTTTGTATTTCTATTTATTCCATTCTTAAATACATGCCTAGGACTGTAGTAGGTTCTGTGAGATACAGGAATGGTATAAGATATGGTCCATGCCTTCATGGATCTTACAATTTTATTACGATAAGAAGTGGACCTTCATCAAACAGTGAGTGGTTGACATGAACATTTACTGCTGGAGTATCTTACCTGGCTTTGGGAGACTGAGCTCTGTTGATGATGGTGATATATATTTCTCTCCGGTTGAGGTCCCCAAATCTAGAATCAGTGCTCAGATTCCATCTTAGAGGTACTCTGTCTGCTGGCTCTGCTATAGGCCAGGGGCTAAGCCTAAACAATAGAAGGTATGGATAGAAACATAAATTGGACACATGACCCATAGCATTAACATAACATTTTGTAAAATGGGCCCCATACAACTCCAAGGAACATGGAAGAAGGAAAAATGTGGGCTACCACAGATGAGCTATGGTAAATTTCTTGGATATCTATCTACTATTTATTTCCCTTCTCCTATACACTTTGGCATGACACGCAAGAGTGGTTCATCCAGCCAGTGTACACCAGCACTGATGTGATTTAAATACAAAGAGGCTGCAATGTATGTTTTTTCCTCTTAACTATGTTGGGAAGGAGTGTTTGACACTCATCTCAGGCACATACACCCAGCCATATTGCTTTACCCCAATGCAGGATATTAAGTATGGTATTTATTTTTCAGGATAGCGTCTACCATCTGGGCAATTAGACAAGGTATTTTTGGGGAGATAGTATTTCAGATGAGTTTTTTTTGTTTTCAGCTTCAAAGTCTTCATTATGTTTCAGTCACTAAGCAGGACATTGGGAAGCTTGAAGGGAGTAGAAGGAAGGAAAGGGAAGCACTTAAGATGTCACTTTCTTGCATCAGGATATTGGCTTCTAGAAGACTAGAGCCTAACTGAGGGCACAGAGGACTTCCTAATGTTTGTTGGAAAAGGTGACCTCTTTTATTGTTTCTGGAAATTCTCTGTCAATTGGTTTCCTGATTTTATGGAGAATTTATCATGTTTGATCTAGGTGATTGTGTCTTTGTTCTCATCAACTATAGTGTCCAACAGGTCCTCTACTTTCTCCTGGAACTGGTCAAAGTCCTCTACCAAGTACCATGAAGGTTGGGGTGGTCTGGGTCCTGTCAAAGAGTGTAGAACAATGGCCTGCACAGTGAAGGACAGAAGTAGCTTCACAGTGAGGGTGGCAAGGGCTAGAACTGGACAGAGGCCGAATAGATGGGTTGAATCATTTCATTCAGGCCTTGAAGGACATGTTTTATGTAGACAAAAGTGCAGAAAGTATTCCATACAGGAGAAATGACATGACACATGGCTCAGTTAGGAATGACAGCTGGGAAATAAATGAAATATAAATTGGTAGTCTCTGCTTATTTGTAAGTTTCCCTTGGTTTGGCCATGGGCCAGCCGCCTACCTTTTCCAGACTGGTTTCTTCTTCTGTAAAGTGGAGATAATTGATTATACCTTCTTCATTAGGTTGTTGTGATGCTCAAAAGACAATATGTATAAGATGCTTTACAAACCTATGAAATATTAGTTATTTTTATAATTCACAGCAAAACTGGGCTCAGATTCCAGGAGGTAGAAATAATGCATTATAGAGTCTACTATGTATCCACAATATTTAGAGGGTAAGATTATCTCATTCAATGTGCTAAACTGCTGGACAGTCCTACTATATCTCCCTTATCAGCTCACTATTCCACTCTCCACAGTGGCTGTTCCAAACCTTTTTATACCCCCTCAAACATCCCGTGGATCCCTCTCGCCCCCTCTCTCAGCTGAGAACCTTGCCTCATATTTGATAGAAAAAAATTGAGGGCATTCACTTGACACTTCCCTCTTTTCCCTCTTCCTCATCTCCTATCACGAAGGTGCCTTCTTCCACTCTCTCCTTCTTCACTCCCATCTCACATGATTGTGTGGCCTTAAGCCTTACCAAGGCTTACCTCACTACTTGTTCAAGTGATCCTATTCCATCCTGTTGCTTCAAAGAGATTATTCCCTTTTGTCACTCCAACTCTTTCACTTATTTTTAATCTCTACTACCTCATTTCCTACTTCCTACAAACATGACCATGTCTTCCCCATCCTAAAAAGACCTTCACTTGTTCTTTCTGTTTCTGCTAACCATTCTGAGCCTTCCATGTCTGTCCTATTTTTTTTCTTTCCTTTGTAACTAAACTTCTTGAAAAGACCACAGTAGGTGTCTCCACTTTCACTCCTTTCATTCTCTTCTTAACCTCTTACATTCTGACCTCATCATTCCACTGTAACTGCCCTCTCCAAAGTTACTAATGATCTCTTAGTTGCCAAATCCAATGGCCTTTCCTCAATCCTCATTCTCCTTTATCTCTCTGCAGATATTGTTGGTCACTCTCTCCACCTTGGTAATTTCTTCCCTCTATGTTTTTGGGGCACCACTTTCTTCTGGCTTTCCTGTTATCTATCTAACCATTCCACTTTCTTCTTTGCTGGATCCTCCTTTAGAGCTAGATCACCCCTCTAAGTGTAGGTGTCCTTCAGGGTTCGGTCCTGGACTCTCTTCTCTTCTCCCTCTAAACTACTTCACTTGGTAATCTCATCAGCTCCCATGGGTTTAATTACCATCTCTTAACTGATGATTCTCAAATCTTTTTTGACCCAATCTCTCTGCTGACCTCCAATCTGGTATCTCCAACTTCCTTTTATATATCTGGAACAGGATGTCTGATAATATGTCTACAGCAGAACTTATTTTCTTTCCTCTTAAACCCTCCCTATCCTCTACCTTCCCTAGCATCGCAGAAGGAAACACTATTTTCCCAGTCCCTCAGGCATTCAACCTGGATACTCTCACACTCCATATCCAAGCTGTTGCCACAAGGCCTGCCAAATTTACTTCTGCAGCATCTCTCAATTACAACTCTCTTCTCTTGTCAGACACTACCACCCTTCTGCTCCATTCCCATACTGCCTCATGACTGGATTACTGCAGCCTACTGGGTCCTGCTGGTGGATCTGCCTGCCTCAAGTCTCTCCCCACTCAGATCCAATCTTTCTTTAGCTACTAAAGTGGTTATCCTAAAAGTCCAATCATGTAAACCTCCCACCCCACCCCCCAGCCAATAAACTCCAGTGGTTTTCTATTGCCTCCTCCAGGATTAAATACAAAATGCTCTGTTTGGCATTCAAAGCCCTCCGTAAACTAGTCCCCTCCTACCCATCCAGTCTTCTTACACTCTACTATGCAACACATACTGTTCGATCCAGTGTCACTGGACATCTGGCTTTTCCATAAACAAGACACTCCATCTCTCAGCTCCAGGCATTCTTTCTGGCCGTCCCTCATGCCTGGAAGGCTTTCCTTGTTCTACTCTGACTACTGACATCCCTGGCTTCCTTTAAGTCTCAACTGAAATCCTATATCCTATAGGAAGCCTTTCCCAACCCCTCTTAATGGCAATGTCTTCACTCTTAATTATTTCATATTTATCCTGCACATAACTTGCTTTGTAAATTTTTGTTTGCATATTGTCTCCCCCATTAGATTATACACTCCATGAGGGCAGGCATTCTTTTTCCCTTCTTTTGTGTTTCCAGTGCTTAGCAGAGTGCCTGGCACATGATAGCAGCTTGATAAATGTTTGTTGAATTAAATTGAAAAAGAGACTTCACCTGACCCCATGGGGTTCTTTCCTTTTTTCCAAGACACTGAAAGTAGAAGAAAGTATGACAACAGAAAAACTTGCCAAGAAACCAGAGTTGAATGCTTTAAGTCTAAGAAAATGATAGATTCTCTGTTCCTTGATACTTGTTTCAATAATCACCCAGGAAGAAATTTCAAGGGGGAATTCCCCAACTTACTCCAAGCATGATTGGCTTACAGACTCAATTCCTATTTGTTCCAATGGTGAAAGGTTAGTATAAATATCAGCCTATCCTCCATTTCCAAGCAGTCTTCACAGTTTGTCCTCACCAACCAGAGAAAGTAGAAGGCACCCCAGGTGAGCTTGTGTTTCTCTGAGGTCTCTCTTGGCCTCCTTTTTGCTTTATGTCCCTCTATCACATTCAGTTGACTATGTTCTTGTGGGCAAGGCCTCTTGCCTTCTGCTTTCTTTGAGCTAAAACATATTAGGTTCTCACTAAGATCTGTGCTAATAGAACATAAGCAGGGAACACTTTTGATTTTTTTTATCTCCAAGGCATAGCACAACATACAACATATGACAGAATTGATTTGGTTAGTCAAAAAATGTGTCTGACTCACATATGCTAGTGAATAGCAAAGTTGGTGGCAAAACCTAAAAACATTTCATGGTCTCCATGCAACTATGCTAAGCGAGCCCTGTTAGGTTTTTCCCAAGAGCTGATGGGGAATGGGTAGAGTTTCTGATTCTTCATAAAACAATTTTGCAGCTTTCAAATAATAGATAGTTAAGCCTGTAATTAAATAAAAAATAAATATCATAGGGATATTTAAACAGCAAACCCAAAGGTATTTATGAGTATTTGTCTGGTTTTTTAAGCATCTCTTTACAGCATTCCTGTCTGACCTTCACAATGAAGCTTGTCACAGTTCTCCTCTTTTCCCTAGTTCTTTGTGTCAACAGCAACTCCTGGTTGGAAAGTGGAATAGAGGGCGAGAGTGAAGGCAAGGCCATGATGACTGGGGAGGATTTGGTATCCCCCTCTGCTTAGAGAGCACATCACCTTTGACAATATTGTTTTGCATAAACAAATGAAAAAGGAAGATTGTTTTATTTAGACGGCAATGCTTCTTTGAGGGAGAAGAGGTCAAAGAATGGCAGGTGTGTGTGTGTGTGTGTATGTGTTGTGTGTATGTGTATGTTTCTGTGTATGTATATGATGTATTTCTGTATGTCTGTGTGACTGTGTATCTGTGTATAATCCTAACTTAGTATTGAATCACTTGGAATACAAAATAGGAAAGAAACTGTTGTCTCAGGGCAGATGTTATCCCAGGTCCTTTCTGGCAGAAATGGTACAGTATTAACAACAGGCTAAGATGGCAGCACAAATTATATTTTAAAAATATATTTTATGTTTTATAATTGCATGGGGAAAAATCACTATTTTATAAAGATCATCCTGATATGCCGTTTTTACTGGTGGCTAGTGGTTTGGGAGTGGTTTCCCTATCATCCATTCCAAATGTGTTACTCAATGCCTGGCACATTGTAGGCACTAAATAAATTTCTTATTCCCTTCACTTCTTCTACACATTCACTTAGATCTTGAACCTGGTAATGATGTTTTATTCTCCAAAAGAGCCAGATCTGTGGCTCTGTTGGAGCCTTGCTTGTGACTCAGGATCCCTCTCTCATTGCCTTTCTCTTTCTAGATGTAAAGAAAAAGTGGGAGGACTACCGTAGACATTATCTAGAAAAAAGACAACCTGGAAAAAATGACCCGATTTGGGAGGTTGAACCTTCTGTAGAAACAGAGCAAACAGAATATGTATTTGGGTAAGAATTTAAGGATTTTTCTGACTGTGGAACAGATCTGAGCTATCTGGGAACTATAAATTGAGAAAATCTCCTGTGTAAGTTTACCTGGCAATGCAGACACACCTTACTTACTTCCCAAAGTATTCAATGCAGAGCCCTGGGCAGTGAACCTCTGTCTGTCAGTCTAGCAAAGAAAGTGATGGCCCAGTGTGTTGTTGGTACTAATTTTATATCTATTCCCTAAATTGCAGAAAGGCTTGAGGGAAGATTTCTTTTTTAAATTTTTTTTTTTGCTATTATGAACTTGACAAACACTAACTACTAGGAACATTTCCATAAGAAGGAATAAGAAAAATGAGATCATATGTGGAACTGTTACATATAATTTTTAAAGGTATATAATAAATTCAATATGTTATTTCCAAAGTTGTAGTGATACTCAGTGACTGTTTTTTTAAAAAAAATTTTTGTGATGTACTTTCCTTTCCTTTCATCTCCTTAGCTTCTCTTCTGTTCTCCTTTTCTCTTTTCAGCATCACTATCACTAATTCCTTTCTTTTCAATTCTCTTCACATAAAAAACCCCACAATTCTCCTTGTAACAAATTAGTGTAGTCAAACAAAGCACATTGTCTATGTTGAGACTGCATATTTTTCTTTCATTTTTTAAGTATTTTATTTTCCCCCAATTATATGTAAAAGCAATTTTCAACATTTGCTTTTTTTAAATTTTGAGTTCCAAATTCTCTCCCTCCTTCTTGTCCCCCATCACTGAGAAGGCAAGCAATGGTTATATATATGTAGTCATGCAAAACATATTTCCATATTAGTCACATTGTAAAAGAAAACATAACCCCCCCCCCAAACAAACCCCAAGAAAAATAAAGTAAAAAGGTGTGTTTCAATCTGCATTCAGACTCTATCAGTTCTTTCTCTGGGGATGGATATCATTTTTCCTCAAAAGTCCTTCAGAGTTGTCTTGGCTCACTGTATTGCTGAGAATAGCTAAGTCAGTCACAGTCGATCATCTTACAATATTGCTGTTACTGTGTCTCCTGGTTCTGCTCATTTCACTTTGCATCAGTTCATGTAAGTCTTCCCAGGTTTTTCTGAGAGCATCTTGCTCATCACTTCTTACAGTACAGTAGTATTCCATCAGAATCATTTACTGTAACTTGTTCAGCCATTCTCCAATTGAAGGGCATCCTCTCAATTTCCAATTCTTTGCCATCGGAAGAGACACTATAAATATTTTTTGTATACGTAGGTCCTTTTCCTTTTTAAAAAATCTCTTTTGGGATACAGACCTCGTAGTGGTAATTTATGCATGGTTTTATAGGCTTTTGGGCATAGTTCTAAATTGCTCTACATAATGGTCGAATCAGTTCACAACTCCACCAACCATTGACATCTCAATTTTCTCTCATCATCTTCAACATTAGTCATTTCCCATTTCTGTCTTATTAGACAATCCAATAGGTGTGAGGCAGTACTTAGAATTGTTTTAATTTGCATTTCTCCAATCAATAGCGATTTAGAGCATTTTTTTTCATACCACTATACATGGCTTTGATTACTTCATCTGAAAAAAATGACTGCATATCTTTTGATCATTTATCAATTGAGGAATGGCTCTCATTTTTTTTTTTTACAAATTTGACCAATTTGTCTATATATTTGAGAGATGAGACCTTTATGAGAGAAACTTGCTTCAAATATTTTTCATAGTTATGATTGCTAACTGTATTTCCCTCTATCCTTTACTCCCCGTTTATTCTGTTCTCTCTCTCCTTTCACCCCATACCTCCTCAAAAGTGTTTTACTTTCTGACTACTGCCTTTCTCAATCTGTCCTCCTTCTATTAGCAATCCCGCCCCTTCTCTTATCCCCTTTCCTTTCTACATTCCTGTAGGACAAGATAGATTTCCAATGGAGTGTGTAGTTATTCCCTCTTTGAGCTAATTCTGATGAGAGTAAGGTCCAATCTTTCCATGCCGTCTTCCCTATCTTCCCCTTCTCTGTAAAAACTTTTTCTTGCCTCTTCTATAAGAGCTAATTTACCCCATTCTACTTTCCCCTCTTCCTTTCTCTCAGTGCAATCCTCTTTCTAACTCTAATTTTACTTTTTTAGATATCATTCTATCATATTTATCTCACACCTGTGCCCTCTATCTAAATATATATTCCTTCTAATTTCCATAATAATGAGTAAGTTCTTATGAATTACAAGATTACCTTCTCATGTAAGAAGGTAAACAGTTTAACATTATTAAGTCCCTTATGATTTCCCTTTCCTGTTAACCTTTATATGCTCTTGAGTCTTGTATTTGCAAGTAGAATTTTCTATTCAGCTCTGGTCTTTCCATTAGGAATGCTTGAAAGTCCTCTGTTTCATTAAATATACATCCCCCTTCCCCTCGCAAAGATTTATACTCAATTTTGCTATGTAGGTGATTCTTGGTTGTAATCTTTGTTCCTTTGCCCCCTGGAATGTCATATTCTGAGCCCTTTGATCCTTTAATGTAGAAGTTGATAAAACTTGAGTTATTCTGACTGTGGCACCATGATACTTGAATTGTTTTTTTTTTTCTGGTTGTTTGCAATATTTTCTCCTTGACCTAGGAGCCCTGGAATTTGGCTATAATATTCCTACAAATTTTCATTTTAGGATCTCTTTCAGGAGATGATCACTGTATTCTTAATTTTTTATTTTATCCTCTGGTTCTAGAATATCAGGGAATTTTTGATAATTTCTTGAAAGATGATGTCTAGTCTATTTTTTTTATCATGGCTTTCTGGTAGTCCAGTAATTTTTAAATTATCTCTCTTGGGAGGAGGGTGGAGCCAAGATGGCAGCTGGAAAGCAGAGACTTACTTAAGTTTAACCCCGGGTCCCTCCAAACACCTATAAAAATGGCTCTGAACAAATTCTAGAGCTGCAGAACCCACAAAATAGCAAATGGAAGCAGGGCTCCAGCCCAGGACAGCCTGAATGGTCATTGGGAAGTATCTACTGCATGGAGCTGGGAGCAGAGTGGAGCAGAGCCAAGCGTGGGCCACCCAGGACCAACCAGACTGGGACCTGGGTGGAACAGGCATAGCGCCCTGAATCAGTGAGCTGTGGCAGTTAACAGACTTCTCAACCCACAAACACCAAAGACAACAGAGAAGGTTAGTGGGAAAAGCTGCTGGGACAGAGTGATAGGAATTCATGTTCAGCCAGCACCCTGAGGGTGGCAGAGGTGGTGCAGCTGTGAGGCTGCTTCCAGAGCTACAGCTGCAGTTGCCTCTGGTCCTAGACCTACCTGGTGGGAGAAATTAAGCAGCAGATTAGAGTGCTAGTGCACAACCTGCTTTGCCCTGCCTGGATCTGGGCTGAAATCCTGGTTGGTGGTTCTCGGGAGAGAAGGAGCACAAGTATGGCAGAGCTGGCTGTGTAGGAGTAGCTCAGAAAATAGCATCGCAGCCCCTCAAGCTTGGGACAAAGCACTATCTCCTCTACAAGCAGTCATACCCTGACAAAAAACTCAAGGGTCAAGTAGTTGGCTGGGAACATGAACAGGCAGCAAAAATGGTCTCAGATTCAGACTCAAACTTTGGAATCCTTTTTTTTTTGACGCCAAAGAAGACCAAAACATACAGCCAGAAGAAGTCAACAAAGTCAAAGAGCCTACATCAAAAGCCTCCAAGAAAAATATGAATTGGTCTCAAGCCATGAAAGAGCTCAAAAAGGATTTGGAAAAGCAAGTAACAGAAGTAGAGGAAAAATTGGGAAGAGAAATGAGAGTGATGTGAGAAAACCATGAAAAACAAGTTAATAACTTGCCAAAGGAGACCCAAAAAATACTGAAGAAAATAAAACCTTAGAAAAATAGACTAACTCAAATGGCAAAAGAGCTCCAAAAAGCCAATGAGGAAAAGAATGCCTTGAAAGGCAGAATTAGCCAGGAAAAGGAGGACCAAAAGGCCACTGAAGAAAATACTACCTTAAAAATTAGATTGGAGCAAGTAGAAGCTAGTGACT
>JAQQSZ010005084.1:0-13962 GCA_028646595.1 Phalanger gymnotis
CATTGGATTTGACGTGAGGAGGGAATAACATACACATTCAGTTGGGTATCTTACCCCACAGGAAAGAAGGAGGAAGGAGATAAAAAGGGGGGATGATAGAAGGGAGGGCAGATAGGGGGAAGAGGTAATCAAAAGCAAACACTTTCGAAAAGGGACAGGGTCAAGAGAGAAAATTGGATAAAGGGGGATGGGATAGGAAGGAGCAAAATATAGTTAGTCTTTCACAACATGAGTATTGTAGAAGGGTTTTGCATAATGATACACATGTGGCCTGTGTTGAATTGCTTGCCTTCTTAGGGAGGTTGGGTGAGGAGGGAAGAGGGGAGAGAATTTGGAACTCAAAGTTTTAAAAGAAGATGTTCAAAAAAAAGTTTTTGCATGCAACTAGGAAATAAGATATACAGGCAGTGGGGCATACACACCTATCTTGCTCTAGAAGAAAATGAGGGAAAAGGGGATGGGGGAGTGGGGTGACAGAAGGGAGGGCTGACTGGGGCAATCAGAATATATACCATCTTGGAGTGGGGGAGAGGGTAGAAATGGAGAGAAAATTTGTAATCAAACTCTTGTGAAAATTAATGCTGAAAACCAAAAATATCAAGTGAGTAAAGAAAAGAAATAGTACTAGTGAGAACTATCCCATGAAACCACAGACCCGTATCCCCATCTAATATCTCCCAAACTATTCCATTAATATACAGCTTCCCCCTCCCCTCCTTAAGTCAGAAGAGAACTGTGATTATCGTCAGGCCGGAGATCTCAAACCTGTTAGTTTTTATATCCCAGTGGAGTGCATATATTCTCGACATAATCTAGGTAGTTAATTCCCACCCCCACGCCACCTCCCAAAAGTACTCTTTCTAAGGCTGTCTTTACCTCAGTTTCTTTTCCTTACTGTGGCTCTTCTCCTTTTTAGTCCCTCTGTCCAACTCTCTGGAGTTGGTTAGTTTGTATGTGTGAGTGATATGAGTGAAGGTATATCTTAGTTCTCTCAAGATTCTGCCGGCTGCTCCAGGTTTAGGCACTATTAGGCAATGTAGAAAGTCCACGAGTTTCAGAATTGATTGAAGTGATAGGATGAAACCCAGCATCAGTGAGAAGCAGAGGTGCAGAAAGAACATGTCAGTGAAATTTTATAGCTTTGTGGTTTTTAAACTAGGCTTTTGGTGAAATATTATGGTTAGGGTAAGCTAAAACTATTTGTCTTTCTGGTTTTTTTTATCATTAATATAGTCTTTTAATAGAGACAGAAGGAAGTTAGTGCTAGTGCTTTCTCGCTGAAAAATAATCTTGTCTTATTTGTACATAGTTGATTGCGTGTTCTCTCTCCCGTTAGGTTGTAAACTCATTGAGGGCAAGGACTGTTTGCCTTTTTTTTTTATCCACAGTGCACACAGTAGGCTCTTTAAGAAATATTTGTTCACTTAAAGAAACAATTGAAGACATTGTTGTTTGCATTTTCTAGTTTTGTGGGAGTAGAGTAGATGATTTCCCTGTAGTTTAAGACCCTTAGTCTCAAAGATACTTTGTCACAAAGAAGATATTTGTGCTTCTTGTTTTTTTTGGTTTTTTGTTGTTTTTTTTTTACTTTACAGAGAGATGAAGCTTTTTTAAAGACACAAACTACAACCTTGGAAATAGCTAAGCTATATGGAGTGCTTTACAATTTCTGCCTAAAATTTACCCCAAATTGACCATTTTGGTTTCCTCTGCTTTTTAAGGTTTTCCTGGTAGAAATTCAGTAGTGACTAGGGATTGTGCAGATTTTAAAAGAAAGGAATATTGGTCATTTTATTGGTAGGCAAGCAAAAATCACTTGTTTTAGAGGAAAGAGGGGTATCACTGCCAGATCCACAAGGGATCTTCTGGAGAAGCCTCCTTACTATCAGTGGAAAAACTCAAGTTGCGCATTTACATTTTGTTACAAAACACATACTGTGTCTAATTTCACTATAATAACCAATTTGAGTGTAATTTTATTGAGATTGGTTCTAAAAGCTGCAAAGGGGGACCCAGATTCCAAGATGGGTTATTTTAGCACATTCATTATGTCATTCTCCTACTCAAAAATCTTTAATAGTTTCTCATTGCTTAAATCCTCAAGTCTAACATCTTAATCTTAACCAAGGTTTTCTTCTATCAAGCCCACCTTTCTTCCTTTCATCTTGTATTCCACTCTCCATCACAAAGTCCACATTACAGCTAAAATGTTCTGTTCTGAACAGCATTGTGTAATTGGGTTTGGAATCAGAAGACTGGGTTCAGATTCTGACTGGGCCGTTAGGACTAATGTGACATCGAGTAAACTTTTTAACCTCTTTGGGCCCCTGTAAAATGAGGGGGTCAGACAAGACAATCTCCAAGAAATCTTGGAGCTCTGAATTCTGTGAACATACACTCTCCAACCTCTTAGCTGACAGTGGCCTCTTTCTTCATCTTTCAAAGACTACCTCAAGTTTCACTTCATCTGTTTATCCTTTAATGACTGTAGCATTCTACAGTAAAGATAATATTAGTTTAAACTGATATGGCACTTTGGAGTTTGTAGAGCACTTCTTTGCAACCAGTTGTGCTAGAAGTAGGGTGCATATTTCCCCTATTTTACAAATGAAGGAAAGCAAGGCCTATAAGTAAAATGTCTTGGTATCCAAGCGACTGGTGAGTAAGCAGCAGAAAAGGGGCTGAAGCACTGGGAGTGTGGTACTCCTGTCTCATAGACTAGGCTAGGCTGTCTTGGCCCTCCTCTGAACCTTTCCACCATGTACACCCTGCTTTGTGTTAGCTTCTGCATTGCTGTTTTGTTATATCGTCTCATGATTGAATATTTCTTCTGTCTGTGCCTAGTCTTTCCTGACAGATCATGCACTTCTTGAGGGGAGAGTGTCACTTTTTGTCTTTCAGCATCGCCTGATGCAGCTGTGTGATAGGAGTTGAATGGAACTTTAGGTCACTTTTTCTTTTCTTTTTTTTTGCAGCTTAGAGTTTTTGTACCTCGGAGGGAATTTCATCAAGGAGATCCCACCTGAATTAGCAAACCTGCCTTCTTTAAATTATTTGGTGTTGTGTGACAACAAGATTCAGAGTATACCTCCTCAGCTAGCCCAGTAAGTAGTTGCATGATACTTTAAATATATCCAAATGTCTTAACATTACAAAAGGTAACCGTTTTGGTTTTCTTACCAATAGGCTACCCATGTAAATGAGGGCCAACAGTTCTTAAAGTATGTAGTGCATAAGAATTGCGTCCCCAGGATATACTCTTAAATTAGTAGCTGCTAAGGAAGTAAATTGTAGTTTAACTGTGTTACAGAGGACCCGTGTTGGAATCCCATCTCTGCCATTTACCGACTGTGTGACCTTGAACAAGTCAACCTCTCTGGAACTCATTCCCTAATTTTTAAAATGAGGCAGTTAGATGGCCCTTCCCAGCTCTAAATCTTATGATCCTTAAAGTGTGGCTTTTCCTAAGCAACTTTATTATTCAGCCTGTTTGAGGATAAATAGAAATACAAGATAAAATTTGACATAGCAGTATCTCCATATATTTGTATAGTACTTTGCAATTTCCAAAGCACTTCAACATGCACTGTTGCATTTGAGTGTTGCAAGACTATTTCTACTTTACAAATGAGAAAACTAAACTTGTCTCAGAGGTTAAAGGAATTACCTAAAGTCAGATAACTGCAAAGTGGCAGAATCAGGACTAGAACCTGGCTTTTCTGACTCCTGGTTGAGTTTTTCCTTCCTTCTTTAACATATATTCCCTACTTTGGAACTAGGACCCACTTAAGGACACCCAAGTTTCCTTAGCTTTTCTGAACTTTCAGTGATGATTCTGCTTTTAATTGATGAAGCAATTAATTAATCGAACTCGTCTGTCAGAGTTTATAGAAACTCTTGGTATGAAATATTATGTGTCGTATTATATCTGTTTTTCCTTTTGTAGACATCCAGGAGATAATTCAGTTTGGTAAAGATCTGTTTTCTGTCGTAGTACTTACTATCTTATTGCTCTTCTGCTTTTTTTTTTTTTGTATTGCACAGAGGAACTACAGGCACAGATTTTCCCATGGTCCCTCCCTTTCCTAAGCTTTCACAGTTCCCTCTGCCCAGGTCATTCTTACACATTTCATCAATGGATCAGTCAGAGCCCAGTAGCTCCTAAAAAATCATTTTACTCAGGTAAAAGCAGTTCTCAAGGCAGTTAAGCAACAACATAGGGAGATAAAATACAAATTAAAACAACTGCTGGCAGTAAGGTCAGAAGCACTGGGCCAGGAGGCCTTCACCAAAAACGACTTACGTTCTTCTTGCCCAAAGGGCCTCATCTAAGGTGGTCTTAGATCAATCCACCTGCAATAAAAGTCAACCCACATTTTCCCAGGTCTGTACCACTACTTTCTTGCTGCAGTTTTGGAATTGTTGTGGTTAACTCACACTTCCCCGTTCCATTAGCATCCTACTCCTAACAATATTGATCTTACCTTCCATATTCTTAAAAGTGAGGCAGAATTGACATGGGCACATATTTAAAGATTTTTAAAAATACAAAATGACTGTATTACTCATTCTTTACTTTTTGCTAATATTTTTCTATCAATAATTTGATATTTTATTCATTTTAGGTTGAATTCCCTTCGTTCCCTTAGCCTCCACAATAATCTCCTGACATACCTACCTCGGGAGATCCTTAGCCTAGTTCATTTGCAAGAGTTGAGTTTGCGAGGTAATCCCTTGGTGGTTCGTTTTGTCAGAGATTTAACCTATGACCCTCCAACTCTCCTGGAATTAGCTGGTCGGACCATTAAAACCCGAAATATTTCCTACACTCCTTGTGACCTTCCTGGAAACCTTGTTCGATACTTGGATTTAGCCAGCAATTGCCCAAACCCAAAGTGTGGAGGTAAGTTTGTTCATACTTCCTACTTGTGACTCATTATTCATTTGCCCTTGTATTTAGTGCACAAAGCACATTTTAGTTGATGAAAGTGTTTCATATCTGCTAGAAAGATGATTTTTTTTACTATATGTTATTAGTCATTGTTTCCATGCTCATCTTTCCAGCAAGTAAGATTGTGTCTATATTCTGATATTCTGTTCCTTAATGTATTTTGAAGCTTTTCAGTAAGCCTCTGTACCTTAAGAATTTCATTATTTACTTTGACTGTTTGGAATATGTGCTAGGCAACATCATTCGAATGGCCTTTGGTACTGTCTAAAAGTCCTGTAGAAGGTAGATAATAGAGGTTCTTCTTAACTTAGCGTTTATGAACTTGCTTTTATTTTAATATTTTGCTAATTTCATTTCATCGTAATTGGTTTCCTTTGTAATCTTATGTATTACATACATTTAAAAACATAATCCTAAGAAGGGGTTCCTAGACTTCAGCAGACTGTCAAAGAGATCCATGACCCAAGAGAATAAGAACTCTTGGTATAGGAGATTGTTTAGAATGTCTACTGATTGACCACAGGACATCGGCTAAAAGCCTCTTCGTTTTTTCGTTTAATCCTGCTTATTGTGTCATAAAACTTATCTTTAAAATAGTTAGAAGTTTACGATTAATTGAAAGTTTTGGTTAGTTGTTTTAATCTATTAAAGTTTGACTGTATTTTATACTGTTTAATACTGTATATATTAAAGCAAATTGTTTATGTGCATAATTATCAGGAGACACTTAGTAATTAGAGCCTCTTAAGCCTCATCAGGAAGTCCCATTTCCTTTTGTTATTGCCATAAAAGTAATCAATGGAAAAAATATAAAGACCACTTAAAGTACAATTAGGCATGTGCGAGACACACACACACACACACATATACACATGAATGTACTTTCTTACACATATCCTTAAAAGCTGGAAAAGGAGTGATGTGCCACTGAAAAAATAGCTGTCACTTGAGCCTCACTAATACCTCTTTCTTAGAAATGGCAAACAAATATGCAAGACATCACCATCAAGTTGCTTGCTTAAAATCCTAAATATATTCTGCTCCTACAAGACAACTCTTAATTCCCTCTTTTCTACCTTAAAGGATTTCCTTTAAAAAGCCTCTTCAGTGCATTTGTGTCCTCATTTATTCCAGGAACAAGAATGCGTAAAGGATAAAGATGTATCTACCTACAACTAGAGAGGACATATTGAGGACAAGTGGTACTAGTCTTGGACGTTTTTATTCCTGACTTATTGGCTGCTGAACTAGGAATTAGAAAAAGGAAGGCAATACATTTTCTAGAATGCCTTTATTTTGATGCTGGATATATTCTTAAGATACACCACCTAGAATAACAACTTAACGTGTAATAATCACTTAATAAAAAATGAATTGAACCTAAGAGAAATGATGGTAGTTTCTTGCTGCCATCCACCCAGAAGATGCAGAACACTTTAGAAGGCTTTATTTTATTCTTCTACTCATTTTATTGACTCATTTGTCATGTTTGTAATTACATCTTCAACATGCTGCTTCTGTCTATTGAATTAATCACTATCTTTTCGTCCTGTTCTCCACACACTCCCCAAATCCTCTATGGTAGATTGTACCAGAGCCTTCCTCTGCCTTTTAATATTTTGTGAATACTGGTATTGCATCTAGGTTGTCCATCTATCCTTTGGTCGTTCTGCATGGCCAGTTCATCTCCAACACACCAGAAAAATATAAGGAGTCAGGAAGAAAAAGGAAAGGAAAAACAGAAGTAGGAAACTCAAGCTTTTCCAGGGCAAGAACCGTCTCATTTTGGGTGTTTTGGTGCCCTTGCTTGCTCAAAATCTTAAATCCCTTTTTGAATCCATTCTTGTCTAGAAAATTTCCTATCGTTATTCCTTTTTTTCTGACTTCAGCAACTTCTTCAAATCTGCCATTACACGGTGACTGTTTTCTGCTTATAGCATAAGAAGCGCTAAAGTAAAAGAGCAAAACTATTATTTATAACAATATTTTTTTCTTTGATATTTGGTAGCTACAAGAATGCTACATAGACATATTAGATTGCACCAACCTCACATGGTGATTGTGAGGATCAGATGAGATAACATTTAAAAGCACACTACAAACCTTAAAATGCTACATAAATGCTATCTATTACCATCATCTATAAGAGGAGGAACAGCTAAAATTTGTGTCTCTCCATACCCTAGTCCAGGATTCTGTACATAGTACTCACTTATTAAAAGTACGTTCTAACATATAACTGAGTACTGACAAGGAAATACTTTGTTTTCAGTTATTGACGGAAGAAAAAATGTTTCTCGTGCCCACGTTTCACAGCAGAAGCCGCTTCCTGGACCACAGGGGACATTTTTCAAAGCAAACCATAATTCACTTAATGATTGCTTTGTATTCCTCCCCACAGGTGTCTACTTTGATTGCTGCGTTAGACAAATCAAATTTGTGGACTTCTGTGGGAAGTACCGGCTCCCCCTGATGCACTACCTGTGCTCTCCGGAGTGTTCTTCCCCATGCAGCTCAGCTTCTCACAGCTCCACATCCCAGAGCGAGTCTGACTCAGAAGATGAGGCGAGTGTTGCTGCCCACAGGATGCAGAAGGTTCTTCTTGGATGAAAAAGTTTAGAGAAGTGTGAATAAAACACGGAGACTGAATGGCAGTGGTTAGAAAAACCAATGCTATATAACTTGAAGTTGTTGAAAAAGCAATAAGAGATTTTGAGAATTTGAGATTCATAACCTCATTTTCATCTTGGGTGCTCATGGCTCGACTGGAGATGATCTGGACACACCTTGTGTTGTGCCAATTTATTCAACAGGAATTAATCTCATTCCATATGTGGATTCTTTGAATATACAGTTTGCACAGAACTGCCATTTCAGATCTGTTATAAAATACATTGTGATCAGTAGCCTGCTTCTTTTTATATGTGAGAAATGGCATATAGCAAAGTGGTTTATTTTGAGGTGCCACTACCACGATAAACTATGACTGTTATAATCTTGGAGGGAGATGTTGGGCTGGAAATGGAAGGAAAAACCCATTGTTATAATTACCAGTCATCTTTGTATCCCACCCCATTGTAGCACAACCCTAGGACTTTCCACCTGCATGTAAAATCTGTTCATATAGATTTTCAAATGATTTTATGGGACCTGTCACTCTTTGTGTCCTTTGGGACCTTCAAACTGTGGTAAAAGTTTGAAGACTGTAATTTACGCCTAGGCCTTAAGAACCTCCATTCCTGCTTCCTTATTAGATTGCTGCTGTTACCCTCGTTCCATCTTATTCTACCTCTTTGTTGTGGCTATGTATATAGTGCCTTCAGCTTGACCAGGATACAGGGCAGCTTATCCCACACTTGGTGCTCCTATAGTCTGTAGCATTATTTATATGTACTATGCAAGGAATCTTACAATGTACTTTTAACAGTGCTAGTAAAGCAAATAAATTCCTAATCATAATCTAAGTTCATAACTGCCTTCCATTTTCCCCCCTTCCATTTCTAAACAAGAAAGATTCCTAGTAGGTAAATTACTTTGCTTCTTAAGAGGGAGCATGCTAGTTTCCAGAATATATGAAAAGTTTCAGGAATATTTTTGCCTCTAGTAAAATGAGAAGGCAAAATTGATTAAGGAAAGTTCAGACCTTCTTCATTATGCCAAATTAAAATTATCTTGCTTTATTTATATCCCGTGCTAGATTCTTATATTAGTTATATTTTTTAAAGGAGAACTAAGATAAACAATACCATCTTGGGTTGTATGTTTAGTGCACATATGTCATGGAATAATAGTAATGCCATACATTTATGTAGCACTTAAGAATCTCCCTTCCCATGATTGTATTTAGTTCTCCTCACAGTCCTGTAAAGAAGCAGGAATGAATATTATTCCCACTTGGGCATTAAGTGACTTGCATGGCAGAGCCAGGGAGTAAAACCTGGCTCTTCTAATTCCCAGTGCAGTGTTTTTTCCACTAACCAGGCTGCGTCTCACTTTACTTGGCACTATTATACCAAATAATGTAATTATATATGCACTTTTTTGTATTGGAAAGTTTACTGGAGAGCATTACAGATGTAATGTGCTTTGGTATAAAGTACTGCTTAAGATAATACAAATGGAACAAAAAGATGAAGAAAGAATTTATGTAGCGAACTTCCCAAAATTGAAGATATGTCTAAACAGTCTAAAAGCATTTAGAAATAGATTCTTGGTTAGTTGTGATGCCCAAAGCATATATTTTCTGGATTTTGATATCTTACCATGGCCTTTGTTTCATTGAAATGAAATATTAGGTAATAATTAAGATTATGAAATTAATGGGGACCACGTTCTTTTCCCTGAGGTTAGACTGTCCTTGTTTCCTAATTACCTTGTCGCTAAAAATGCCACAGATTCCTGTGTATGCTTTTTGATGGTTAATGCAGCTGTGGTATTTTACCTGAAAGCACATTTTCACATCTAGGGAGGAGAGACTTCCAGAAAGAGGATTTTCCTGTTTGTAATACAGATCTGTGACAAAGTGGGTTTGAAAAAAGTGATATCATTCTGTATGAGTTTGGGAGTACTGTCTGTATATGTGACTTATACGGCCAATTTATAATCATCTTTGGGCGGCTGAAAAGTGATGCTTTGGGGTTATTAGCTTTGATCTTCTCTCACAGCAAACTTTTGACATGAGTCAATAGAGCATAGTTTGACCTTCTTTCCCTGTCTTCCTTCTGGCAGATATGCTAGCAATCCACTGATATATCCAGCAGGATGGGGAGGATGCAAAGGAAGTGGAGGCCAGGGTCCAAATAATCAGGTCTTCAGTAATATCTAGTGTTCATGCTATGGTGAAATGAGTTTCTATCTCTTTAATTTCTCCGGTTGTGTTATTATAGTTAAGCTATAGTGTTTAAATCTATTATTTTTGTTGTTTTTTTTTTACCAAAAAACTACCACGTTTTTATGTTAAAATAAGTTTTCTCTATTCCATAAAGTTTAGTTATTGTTATAAAGTTAAAACTTTTTTGTGTACAATTTACCAGATTATTTCAAATTTTTAGAATGCATTTTTGAAAATGTCAGTTTGTATGTTCTTAAGCATGCTCTGGAAACTCTTAATTCTCACAGCTTTTCTGAACCAATTCTGAAATTCCTTGTCTTGCCCTCAGTTTAAAAAACTCTGTTATAGAGGTAGTCTAATTTGTAATATTAATCTTGTCTTCCTGTTTTTTGGAGTCACACTGACATCCCTGGCTGCATTCTAGTAGAGGAAGTAGGTCTAATAGCTTATACTTAATTTTATGAGCGCTGCATAATATAGAGGCATCATTTATTCTTAGTAATTTTTCTATAGAACTTCAAACTCACAGAATTGCTCATATAGCGAACTTGAAGATTCAATTAGTTTACATTGCCAAATTTTGGTTGCAGTATATCCATAATTAAATAACAGCTCCTACCCATTAGGGGAATATCACATTGTGCATCCCAACCCTGTTAGATATTGTGAATTCATGGTAAGAAAAAAGAGGAATTGGAGGTGGTGGATAGAAGTGGGACAAAGGCCACAGTGAGATAAAGCCCAGAAAATAATGCTATTTCTAGACTATATTGTCGTTTGTATCACAGAATTGGCATATCTTAATTTTTCAATTTAGTGTACTTCGAAGGGATTTTTTCCCATGTCTGATGTAATAATAAAAGTCAGTGGGAAATAGGATTTGCTTAACAGTTGGAATGCTGCTTTGTGGAAGGAATAAGACCTCGTTAATTTGGAATTCGTGGTCATTAAGGTAGAGTTGGGCTGAAGTTTATTTACTTTTGTGGAATCTAAGAAAAGAGAAATGCCTAAGCAAATTATGACACTATGCAAGGTTTGACCTATTTAAAGGAAACTCGTTTTTTTAAAGCACTTTAGTATTAGCTGTTTTATAAAAATGCACTAATCACAATTTGACACCTGTTTTTAAATATTAAGCTTTTGGCGCTTAAACATATACACTTAATAAAACTATTTTTGGAAGGTTAAGTTTACATTAGATTGCCCTTCTTCCCAATTAGGCCAAATTAGTGACTTTTTATTATATGTAGTCCAAAATAGCCATGAAAACCATAAGTTGATTTTTGGTCAGTCCATCTAATAATCAGGGTTTAAATATCTCTGGACCATCTGAGTACTATTCTATTTTAGGCAAAAAGTACTGTTATAAAATCATAATAGCATAGTAATTTAAATATAGTGATATGTTCAGGTACCATTAGTGTAAACAAATGATAGACGTAGCCCTGTTGAGGATACATTCTGTGATAAGGAGCGCTAACATGTTTGGAACCTCCTAATCACCCCAGGGCTGCAGTTTGAGGAAGCAAGGCTGGCTCTGAAGCCTTTTTTCCCCAGCAAAACACTTAGAGCCCAAGAGAGCCCAAGACCTGGGATATGGATTATATGTAATTACAAGTGCCTTGAACTAAAACTAATGAACAGATAATCTGAAAGGAGGATAAATTTCTGTTACTAGTCAAAGGTAGTAAATAACAGTCCCCGACAACTTAACATTTATATTGTTAAATAGTAATACTTTTTTTCTTCTTATTGGAGAAATTGCAGTATCTTGTTATGTTGGTTTCCTTTGTAAATACTGTGATCAAAAAGGACTATGAAATAAGTTTTTAATATACAAACATGTACATGTCTTATTCTTTTCCTCTTTGTCCTTACTGCATATTTACTAAGATTGAAGCATAAGATACTTAGTAACTGGTAATCAGTTTTATCAAACATGTATTGAGCCACTCACTGCTCTGGGTGCCATAAAGTTTACATAATCTTAGTTAGATGTGGTGCCTTCCCTCGAGGACATGATTTAGTCTAAAAGCTAATAAAGTATTAATTTGAGCATATATTTTCATTTGGAGACGATTTTGCTTCTGAAAAAAAAAAAAGCCTGTGGTACAGACTTGCCAGATTTACCAGGAAGTGAATAGGATAAAAAGTAAAGTCTTCCAGAATCTGGGAGGTGGGAAGGGGCTTGTTTGTAAGTTACCACAGCTTGGATTCAGATACTTTTAAACAAGGAGAAAATAGTTCCTCTTGATAATAATATTTCTCTCCTAAGAAACCAAGGTAAAATTATTTGCATCATGAAATTGAGTGAGACTCAATCTGACCTGATTGCAAAGCTAAGAGCTTTCCTCTTCAGACCAGAATTGGACATTCTTCCTTCTGTTTACTTTCCCCTTCTTCCAACTCAAAACACCATTTACTCTTCTTGGAGAGAGATTTTTTACAATATTGATCATATTAGCCATTAAGTTTCAAGAGAGAAAAAAAAATACTGATATCTTAAGATTTTTTGAACACATTTCCCTTGTGGCATTTCTCTAAAATGCTTTATAAAACTTTTAGGAATGTACAATGAGATTTCATGAATGCAGTACTTCAGACTTAAGAGGATTCTTTCAACATATGTTTTTGACTACTGGTAGCCAAATCGAGAGATAAAAAAACTGCAAATTCTGCATTACTTTTGATAGGGGGAAGGACAGAGAAACAGCCCAAGGACTGAATAGGCCAAAGATTCCATTCCAGTAGTAATGACCTTTTCCACGGTGTTTCCCAATCACTGGTACATGGACCAGCATCCTAGAGTTTGGCAAACTCACCAGACCACAAAACTCTTGGTAGCAAAGACCCTTCTTAAAAATCTCTAAATTTAATTGACTTTCTCCCTATGCCTTCTTCCTCCCATGTCTTTTTACTCCTAGTTCCTATTCTTTGAGCTCTTAGGCTTTTGGAGGAGGAGTCATCCAGTGTAGTTTAGGTCATTTCAAGTCCCCAGTATAATTCGGGCTCAGAACACTGAACAAGGTGACCACGTTGTCTTAAGAATTCCATACAAGAAACTGGGGAAAAGCCGGGATCATTCTAATTGCTGGCACTAAGTATAGTCCACGCCTCAGAGGTTGGTTCATGAAAATGACATTCAAAATTATTAAATCTAATTCTGTCTTAATCTGTCTCAAAATCTTTTCATAAGCTGAATACAATTGGCATGAAGATGAAAAAAAAATGCAGATCTCAAGCACTTTCTCTGCGTACCTGAAGATCTTTGTTTTTACAGTTGAAAGGTTTGTAGCCTTCCTGAATGTACCTGTTAGAGGTATAATCATCCGTTGGAAGGCATTTTTATGGATTAACCAACACTTGAACTTTGTGTAAAAATCCAGGCTACCAGCAGCCTTTCTGCAAAAACATTCTGCCTTAAATGTATTGTGCTTCATGAACTGATCACTTACCTGCTTTTGAAATTTTGAATAATGGGGTAGTGAAAAGAATTGTTTTTATTATCAGTAGCAATAAGGAATGAAGTTAATAAAGTAATGATTCAACAATTGAGTTTTTAAATTTAAGTCAAAAAAGAGTTTGAGGCATCAAATCTATGACTTGATATGTTCTTAATGTTGGTAAATGATTCCTTTTTTATATTGCCAGAAATTTTTTCAATCCTGTGTAACCGTATGTTTTATTCAAAATCACAAATTTCTTGTATTAACTAACTAACCTGCTTTTTGAATTGCTTTATCTAATAATGTGCCTTGTTTTTTCAAAGGTGTTTTGCTAGAAAGGTGCCTTTGTATTGCAGAAAAGTAATAGTATTTCATTGAACTGTGGCTTGACACATTAAAAGAAAAAATAAATGTCTTTTCATTTTTACATTTAATTTAAAAATACTTCCACCATTTTAACAATGCTTGTCTTCATACAAAGATAGAATTCAATGCATAAAACTCAGTGGCAACATTGTTCAATTTGAAAGCAGCGAGGCTGTTCTGTAACAGTTTTTATATTTGCCTCTATTCTCCATCCCAAACCATTTCAAGTCTTCAGTGAGCAGACTGGATTTGTAGTCATTCTGAATCACTCTCAAATCATTTTAGGATCCATAAAGTGATTGGCATTACACAAAGTTCTAGAAGTTGAATGTAGAGAAGATAAAACCTTTACTACTGGATAGCTCATG